>JBCJKE010078244.1:0-11464 GCA_039654525.1 Melibe bucephala | reverse complement strand
TATGTATGTATTTTTCTTTACACTTAAACTACATGAATTATAACGGATACACCATTCTGTTTTGCAGACCTGATGTCACATTTAATATCCGCATGTTGAAATCATTGAGTATCATGGAAGTTCCCCTTCTGAAATCTTGGATCCACAATCATGTCATGGAGGGTTTCACTAAAGGTAAATTCTAAATCATTATTTATGTTCTCTTCTTCAAAAAAAAAAAGCAAAACAAAAAACAACAACAACAACAAACAAAACAACAACAACAAATAAAAAACAACAACAAAAAACAACCCAAAAGCTGACAGACACAGTCAACAGATTCGTGTCAATACACAAAAAAGCTCTATCTCATCGTTTATGTTCTCTTCTTCCTCATGTTATTCAAAAATTAAAGCTGACATACTCAGTCAACTGAGTTTTCTTGTCAAGCTAGTATTTACATTTTACATGGTAAATATCAGGACATGGTTTAGAGCAAATAAAATCTAACATGGATGAAAATCAGAGCACATGGTTGTAGAAAGAAGAATTTGACATGGATGAATCAAATACAATTTGAACCTAGAAACAGACGCAATTTACCACTCTGAAATAAAAGATTGTCCCATGTCACTGACATGTCTGTCCATTACAAGCTATGTTTATCCCCCTATAAAAAGAAATTGACCGTTGCCTTTTTTTTTTTCTTTTGTCTTCTCATTCATAGCAATGGTGGATCCTGCCAGTGTGGACATGATTGTGAAGAAAGCAGGTCCGACCCTGATGGGACAGACCACCACTAAGAAGGACAAAGGTCAGTTTACTGGTACATCTGTGATATGAAAAGTCAATCAATGTGTCATCTGGGATCAAGAAAAATTTAGCATTCATTATTAATAAAGTAATTAATGCATTCATCAGATTTGTATAGTCACGAGAATCAGTGATTAATATAAATAGTTTGAGGTATTTTCATTTCAAGCTGAGTTTTTTTGTAAGCAATCACTTTTAAGAGATTTTGGGAAATTGCTCTTTTTGTATACTTCTTTAGATTGATGGCTGATTTTCAAGTATCCATCAATGGCTGATCTGATTACTAGACTAGAAAAAACTCATAAATACATTTTAAATATATACACCTAATCCCTTTTGTTTTCATTGCAATACACTCTTTGGTCATACTCTTCTTAGCAATGATTTCGAGGAACAAAATTGTTTACTCAGAATTCCAAACAAAAATAGGTTAAATTTTTTTTCATGAAGTTTCTTTTTTTTTTTTCAAGTTAAAAAAAATGTTTTAATCAAATGAAAAACTTGAGATTTATCTGGATGACAATGAAACATTTATATGTATATATTTAAATATTGGGTTCCATGTAGTGTGATGTGTAGTCACAACTCTTTCTGACAACATTTTCGTTTCAGCTCAAGGTGTCCTCACTGTACATGTCAAAGGCAGCCCTCCAAAGGAAGCTGGTAAATTGATAAACCTTTTCCCTAACTTTTCCTCATATCAAGAAGTTATAGCATTCACATCAAGACTTACTCTCCTTTATTTATCAGTTTCAATGAACTGAAATCATTTTAGTCCATATTACATCATTGTCTCTTTGATTGCGACCATGACTTACTTTCTTCAATGATCCAGGGCGAGACGATGTGCGGTACACAGTGTTAATTATCGGTGACCGAAAACGCCAGACTCATGAAGTTCCCGCCACTGAAGAGTGGGATGACGTTTGTTCCTTCTTCATTTTTAATTTGGCCACAGAACGGGTATGTAAATAGAATTTTTTCATAATTTTGGCTCCATATTTGTCATCTGATATTCTTCAAAATGGAACACAAGTGGCTACATTATGTTCAGATTTTGAGTCGTAATCTTCATGAGAAGGACTAGGATTTGCTCTTTGAATTTGAACTTGTTTGAGCAAATGACAGTTTAACTTTTGGAATTGCTTGTTTCTTCAGTTTAGTTTTTGGAATTTTATTATGAGGAAGGAAAGGTTTTACAATATTTGTTTGCTCCTGATCATGCATATGAATATTATCCATAACATACAGATTTTCTGAATTATATGATTTTGGTTAGTTAAAACACAATCCCAAAATGGGACAAAATTCTCTTCTCTTCTTACACCCTTAGACAGATCTAGCTCTCTTATGCCTGCATGACCTATGTTCTCCTTTGAAGAATCAGATCACATTTTTGAGATAGTTCAATTTAAAAAAATTATTATTTTCATGAATTATTATTACAAAATTTTTTTTTTTTTAAATGTACTCAAATTGAAATCAGGCCAAGTAGTTTTAGTTTCTTTTCTTGTTTCTTTGGTTTTGTTTTGTTTTTTGAATGTTTTTATTTTTTTGTTTTTGTGTTTTCTTTTGCTTTCTCAATCTTGCTTAGAGCATGAACATTCTGAAGTGGCATTCAAGCATTCACTCTGAATTTGTCTATGACTTTTTTTTCTAAGGAAAATTAAATGAAGATAATTGGAGAAAATGAATTCTATTTTCATGAATTTGATGTATTAGTTGAATTGTGAGGATTAATTGTTGCACATGTTTGATTGCCTTTCAGATTCGAGTCAAAAGCAAGTGTATGCGATTGATTACTAGTACAACTTTGGAACAAAAAGAGGTCAATCTTTCTTCTTTTCCCTTCCAAGTCAAGCCATTGTAAGTATTTTTAAAGAATAATTTATATTGTGTTAGGCATGGCCATAAAGGTAGTAATGGAATACAAAGTGAATACAGAAGCAGGAAAAATGTCTAGGCTAGAAAGGATATGCATTATTGATAAAAATACTAATAATTGAGAAAAGCCCTCTTTAAAAGGAAGCTGGAAAATTAACATCTGTATTTTTTTTTTTTTTATTCTTGATTATGAGTTAAATGTCCTCATCGTCAATACACTAGCCTTTAAGTATTGCTAACTTATGGAACGTGGGGTAATACTAATAATAATAATAAAGACATTTATATAGCGCATATCCATGAACCATATTCTATGCGCTTTACAAAAGTCAAACACAGTTTGTGATGCGCTTTACAAAAGTCAAACACAGTTTGTGCACATTGACATTCATCATGTACTTAAAATGTGAAACAGTAAATAGATTTAAGATGATGAAATTAACATTAATTAAAGGCATAAATGATCATGGATAGAGTTACATTTAAAAATAAAAAATCGATGGACATTTAAAAATGTGTGGGAGGATGGGCATAGGAACATTAAACTTAAAATGTCATGTGGAATCAAGATGAGTGATGAAATAAAATGCGTTTAAAAGGAAATAATTGAAAAATAGAGCTTATCAATAAAAAAAAAAATTAATAAAAAAAGTTAATGTATGCGTACTGATTAAAATGAATTTGTATAAAATGATGATATACAAGGGTGCTAAGTTCTATGAATAATAGTTATGCTTAGTACATATTATATAAGTTGTTTTAAATGCTTTCTAAAGCTAGTGGATGGTTGTTTGTTCCTTTTTGTGAGTAATAAAAAACATTAATTTTAGTGATATCAATATTGAAAACCACTACTTCGTATAATTATTTTAATATAGTATTGAATAATTACAAAAATGCAATATCATGGTAACAATGGTTTACTTTTATCAATACCTAAATTGTCTTTAAGATCATATGAATTCATAATTAATACAGATATTAAAATGAACTTTTAGATAAATAACCTTCATGTAAAATCACCATATTGTATAAAAATCTCTCTTTGTCACAAATGAACAATTTTCAATTATGTAAAACTGTGGATGTTGTATAGCAACATAACAGTAAGGTAAGATAAGATTCTAAGAATGTATTCTGCTGGATTAGTTATGAGATCTTCCCATGATTGATCATTCAAAATCTTCAAAAAACTTCCAGTGAATCTTCGCTGGATGAGTAATAAGGTGAAAAGGTAGCAAACTGTATCAAAATCGACCCAAAAAGATATTTAAAAGTGAATTTAAATAAAGAAACCTCCACTGCCATGGTGTTTTGTATTGATAACCCATTTTACATGAACCAGCGTAACTTTAAGACTTGTGTATCAACTGTGTCAAAATTTTATGATGATAATCATAAAATGCTATTGAAGTTAAACACCAAAGCACATTTCTATCAGAGAATTTTTTTTTCTAGTCATGAGCCCTTAAAGTCTAGGTTGTTTTGTAATGGGGGTTTTTCTGCGGCATTTTGTTGCTTTTTGGGTGACGGGGTGAGATTATGGAGTCTCCTGATATTGTTTTTGTGATGTAAAACAAATCACTTTTTTTATTTTCACATGCAGCTGTGAGACCACACTAGACAACAAAGATGGATCAAAGCTGACTTTGAAAATGCAATATACACCGCTCCCTACTATCAACCTGTCTTGCCTTGAAGATTTGAAAAATGCCCCCAAGTCAAGTGATGGTAAGATAGGGCCTTAACACTTTGTCATGTAATGAAAAATTTAAGGAGTAGATAATAATTTTATTAATTTACCTTGACAAAAATTAATAAGTATAGTAATTATATGCATTAAAAGTTTAAAATGACATATTTGACATGGTAGTAATGTTTATAGTGTATCATTTCGGAACACTTTATTTTGAAATTCAGGAAAATTCTCTTGTTTGTTACTATCATTTGCTTCTTCTTTTACCATTCTTTTAACCATGTGGTATTGTTCTGTGTTCTTTGTCATGAATTGTTGTTCTTTTTTTTTCTTTTTTTCTTCTCTTTCATTCTCTCTTGCCTTTTTTTCTTTCTTTGGGTTTGTACTTTAAGTCTTTTTTATGATTTTTTTTGCAATTGGTAGATATAAGTGCAAATTGTAATTTAAATTCTTTACAATTAGACCCCTTGAAAATGTAAATTCTAATCAATGAGACAATTGCATGTACTGGCTTTCAACATATATAAAGTGTATGTTGTTGATACACCTTATTCATCTAGCAATGAATAACACTAGATGAATAATAGCATAAACAAGTTTTCCATTATGAATTTATTTCTCTGCCTTAGACAGAGACTTGTGTAATTCACACATTTAAAAAAAAATACAGAAGTCTTATATCTGAGGAGACTGATTTAACTTTATAAAATAATCCTAACTGCTGTGCTCACTTTGTTTTTTCAGTTGCTGGTGTCATTTTTGTCTGCATTCATGGAGCTAGTAATGTCTTAGTTGCTGATAAGACTGGAGCTTCAGATCCTTACTGTGTTTTGTTTTGTGACCGAAGAAGGGTAACGTTTTTATGTCAGTAAATCTGCATATGATATGATGCTATTGATAACATTCATCCATCTTCATTTGTTTGAAATTTAATTCATAAAAACAATTTTAAATTCATTGCAGATGGCTGACAGAATCTGCTTCTGTCACTAGAAGTAACGTCAGCTCTCTCTTTAACTGATTTTTTAAATTTACTCTCATTTGCATCAAACTCTTTAATTATCATTTTAATTAATGTCACTACACTTAGGAGGAATTATAAATAACTGACATACCAATCATCCTAAAAATCCCAGAAGGTTCAACAAAGTCATGTGTAACACTTCTCGCAGATCCTCCTTCATTCTTATCTTTTTATCATCTTGCTCTCTCTCTATCTAACCCTTAGACAGCCATCATAGATTGCTGAGTTCAAACCAACAGTCCCACCAGCCATCAGAATTGAGGCCTTGGTGTCATTTTGTACCGCAATGATACTTTTAGTACTGACTTCACAATGAATGTTGCAATATTCCATTCAAAATATCTTAACCAAGACAGTATCTTGTGACAATTGTTGTCAAAGAATTTTGATATTTTGTATTTATAATATGTACATCTTCTTCTTTTCTTCTTCTTCATCATCATCATCGTCGTCGTCGTCATCATCTTCATCATCATCATTATCATCACCACCATCAATATCGTCATCATCATCATCATCATCATCATCATCGTCATCGTCATCATCATCATCATCATCATCATCATCATCATCTTCTTCTTTTTCTTCTTCTTTTTCTTCTTCCTACTCCTCCTCCTCCTCCTCTTCCTCTTCTTCTTCTTCTCCTCCTCCTAATCCTCCTCCTCCTCCTCCTCCTCCTCCTCCTCCTCCTCCTCCTCCTCCTCCTTTTTTCTTCTTCTTTTTCATAAATGCTGACAGACTCAGTCAACTGAGCATTATTGTCAACGTGCCGCTAAAAGCTAGTATTTACAAGTTAATGTTATATGTTTAAGATTTTGTTTAAAATCTTCTGTATCTTTACTGAACTTTACACTAACTGGCAGTTTATTCCATAATCTAAAAGCACTAGGGAGGTATGATTATAAATGGCTATCTACACTAGAAGATGGCAATGTAAATGTTTGAACACCAGATCTGTATGATTATTTTTCATTTGAAATGTTTCAAGTGGTAATATTGCTTGGTTATTTATTGCCATGTAGAGAATGGTTATCTTAATTCTTTCTCTTTGTTCTTTGAGAGGTATCCACTGCAATTTGCTCATGTTTATTTTTGTGGTACCTGATGTGTAGTTATAGTTATTGGTTACAAATCTGCCAGCATTTTTTGGTATTTTTTCTAAATCATCTATTTGGTTTTTTGTAATGTGGATCCCATACACATCCATAATCTAGGACTGGTTGGCTAAAGTTTTGTAGCACTTATCTTTATCATGTTGAGGGCTGTTATTGATATTACATTTTAGGAATGCTAGCAGGCCATTTGCTTTCTTACATATTGCACGGTTTTGGTCTTTCCACTGTATTTTATTATCTATAATAACACCTCCTCCTCTTCCTCCTCTTCCTCTTCTCCTCCTCCTCCTCCTCTTCCTCCTCTTCGTCTTCGTATTGTTAGTTATTATTATTATTATTATTGTTATTATTATTATTATTATTAATATTATGATTGTTATAATTATTATTATTATTGTCCACAGATTTTGACAACTCCCTTTGTTCCTCGCACCCGTAATCCTCATTGGGAGTCATGGGTAGAGTTTTTTGTGTCTGATTACACGAGAGTAAGTACATCCATCTTTGCCCTTGGCCAGATATCCATTGTAATAGATTGTAATTCCTACAAATGTCATGACACTTTGCAAACTTTCAACTTTACTGTAACAAATGATCAGTTTGTCTCCTCAATGTGTATTTTTAAACCATTTTCTTCTTCTCAGAGCCAACTGTCTTTCTTTGTTTATGACTGGGATGGGACCAATACTATCAATGATGACTTTCTTGGCTCTGTTCATTTGAATATGACTGAAGTAAGATTCTTTTTTTTTTTAAGCTTTATGATATAATGAATAATAAGGGTGTCTTTCATTTACACACCGCCATTGAAGCACAATTATAAAAGAAGTTGTAAAAGACTGGCTTAGTCTTTAGTGGAAAGATTGAAAAGAGATTTAGAACCTTTGTACCTTGACTTTATTCATGTCAAACTATGGAAAGGACAAAAATAGGCTGTTAGTGGTAAAGATGCCAATTCAGGAATATAATAATAATATAAATGATAATGTTTATAATGATATAAATGTTGTTATTGTTATTATCAATATTATTATTATTATTATTATTATTATTATTATTATTATTATTATTGTTATTATTATTATCATTATTATTATTATTATTATTATTATCATCATTATTATAACAAGAATTGATGAACAAGATTGTGAATGGGCTTCATACATTTTTCTCTGATGGCTCTTTAAATGTTAGCTGTGAAATTTGTCATCTTGATTTTATTATAGATGTTTCAGTGATGATCCATAAGCCGGTTCAAAGTCATTCAGTCTCTTGTCGAAACATAAGGCAGTGGTATCATATTGAAAGTGTTTTAGGTGTGAATTGGCAATATATTGATGGCCACTCATTCAAAGTTCTGACTTTTTGTTTGATGAAGTCTGAGCCAGAAATCATTAAGAAGTCCTTGACTTTAGGCTACAACCGACCTGAGGAAGGTTTTACAGTGGACAAGCAATGCGGCCACATTACTGTTTCTGTCGTTTTTAGACCTGTTCCCTCCGTTTCACGATCAGGTTGGTTTTCTTTAAATCATTATACTGTAAATTTTTTAAAAAATCTGTTCAATTTCTTCCTCAGTTGCTTTTCATTTTCTGAAGGAGATCTTTGTTATGAAGGTCTATGGATAATTCCATTATTTCTTTGGGGGAGAAAATAAAATGTTTCTATTTATTTCGGCATAAGTCAGTTTCCTTATTGCAGATAATGTTCAGGGGTCTCTTTAAAATGTGTTGTTGTTGTTGTTTTTTATCAGAAGAATAAATATAACATTTGGCTTCTTTACTTAAATTTACTTTACTTTGCTTTTCTATCTTTTACTTTTACTAATTGTTGCTTTGCTCTATGTTTTACTTTTTACTTAATTTTACTTTTCTTTACTTTAATTTACATTATTTTACCTTATGTTTCTTACTTTCCTTTCCTTTTCTTTCCTTTCCCTTTCTTTCCTTTCCTTTATTTTACTTTTCTTTACTTTTTATCTGCTTTCTTTTCCTTCACTGCTGGACTCTTGTCCTTTACCATCAGTGGATCGGTGAATACCAGCCGATGATATTCAGCTACGTCCTTTAAGTTCAATCAATAATTTTCTGTTTGTTTAAAATTATGAATTTTGAATGGGTATTTAATCAAACAATTTTTGGAACATATGCATGAATATGTGAACACATTGAATGCTAAGGTTTTAGAAATCCTTCTCTTTCATCCTTATCACTTCCTCAATTTTTTTTTTGCCCTCCCTTTTTAGAAACATGTTGTTCTTCTTAAGAAAAAAATTTAAGTACAATCATATTGGTCATTACAGAGAAATTCCGTGATGTGATGAAATACTCTAAGACTGATGATTACCTGTACAAAGAGGATCTGATGTCCCCTAGTTCAGTAGTGAGTTTGAGTTTTATTATTGTTGCTATAGTACATAATAAACAATACAAAGAGTTCAGCATTAAGTTGGATGGAAGCCCATTCTTCTTAAAGTTAATTTCCTTCCTCCGTTTTATGATTTCATTTATATGAACTGTCTACGTCCATGTGTAAACCTTGGCGCCTGATTTCTTTCTCTTATTTTATTGTTGCTTCAGATTTTTGGCAAAAATATGCAATAAACAATAATATTAATTAATATGGCGAGCAATAATCATATAGTGAGTTGACTACTGAGAATTGTGGTCAGCTTTGTTTTGTTTTGTTATGTTTCTTTTTCCTGGGTTTTTCCCTTATTTTTTTTTTGTTTGTTGCTGTTTTGTTTTGGTTGTTTTGTTGGGTTTTTCCACTTTTTTGTGATTTTGGAGATGAGGAGTGGGGGTGTTTATTTATTTTTTGTTTGTTGGTTTTGGGCCTTTTTTTCTTCATTGTTTGGGGGGGGGGGGAGGGGGGGGGGGCTTTTTTTTTTTTGTGGGTAGGTATTTTATAGGGAGTTTTCTTTGGGGAGGGGATGACTTTGTTTCTGCTTTTATCATTTCATCAGTTTTAAAGCTTCATTAAATAGCAGTAAAATCAGCTAACCAACAAATCTACTCATCTTTTATTTTGTTTGTATATTGCTTGCTGTTGAAAATATAAACAACCTCTTTTTTTATATTTTCTCCTCCGATACACATTTTTTGCCATAAGCCTTACAACTCATATTTGCTTATTTGTAAGTACGGAGTATCACTCTACTTTGACTTTTGTTGAAATGTAAAATGGTTTCTTCATTATTCTACATATACAATGTACTCAAAAGAGCTACATCAATGTTCATTGGCACAAAATGCACTTTTTTCCCATGAAATAAAAAACACATAAACAGACACTGGGAAAGAGAAAGACTTGGTTTTGGTTCTTTTTGCTTTTTATACAAAATTTTCCATTTCATCTTTTGAAAAAAAAAAATGAATGCTGTCTCTGTTTTATCAACATCAGCTGAGTTAATTTCTCACATCAATTTCAAAAAGGCATTGTCCATTTTTCATTGATGTCACGTAGGCATGTAATGTTCATAACCATTCTCTGTTTTCACCTATTTCATTTCAATTGAAGATCCCGGTAAGTTATCCTCATATTTTAACATTTTTTGTATCTGTCGTAATTCAAGTATCATACTCATCAATGGTGCAGTATAGGCTTCATCAGGAGGATAGAAAGTTTGAGATTTTATTAACAGGCAGATAATGATATATAATAATTATTTGGCAACAGGTCAAGTTCTTTTCAACTTCAAAGAGACAAGATATTCTATTTACATCCATTGAAAGCAAAGATAAGACAAATACAAAGGCATTATCAGATTGTGATATATGTGAAACCTTGTCAAAGCTTCCATCATAAATGATACAATTAGTCTTGATGGATTTAACATAAAGAATAGAACTGTTCTACTGTTTACTTTTCTTTTTAGGACTATCTCTTGTACGTTCCTTAAGTGGTAGAAATTGCTTTTCCATTAATGCCTTTGTATTTTCCTATAAATGTAGATGTAGGGATGTGAATATATTTCGTCATCATCCACTCCACTTAACAAAGAGATCACAAGATTTCTTAATGTTAATTTTTTTTTTAGAAGAAGCCTTTGTTCATTTGTTCAAGGATACACTTCCTTCTCATGTTGGATCATGTAAACTCATTTTAAGTTTTTGATAGGTCACTGCTTCATCAGCTGCTTTTCTTGACCTTGACCTGAGTGCCAGTCTTCCTGTGAATCACATTCTCACAATACTCTATAGAAATAGAAATCTTTCTTATACTCCATTTGTTTGCAACTTAGTGCCCTTGTTGAGACAAGGGGGGAAATGAGGAACGTCTTAACCATTTGAAAATTGTCTTCATGTCTAGAATATACATGTATGTGATTGACAATCTATCACTTCTTTCATTTATTCATATAAAAGAGAACAAAAAAAAAAGGAATGATGAACAATCATATATACATAATATGCTGCATGTAGTATTAAATTAAGCTTTTAAATTTTATGAAGTCATACTGAAGGAGACAGTAAGATTTAATTTTTTGTGTAATTTATTAGGGTACAAAATAGAGTAAAATTATCATCATTGTTAACACATTCTAAGGCTCCTTGTATGACAGCCTTTTACTGCAGGTCTGATTGCTAACCTGACTTTCATCCCAATTATGCATGCCATCAATAACTGTTTTCTTTATCCTGTATCCTCTCTGTTTTGGGATTTTCTTTTCATGAATAATACTCCATCACTTGATTGTTAAAGAAATCTTCATCAGAGAAAACATAAGATCACTGGTTTATAATTTTTTTCCTTTTAATTTTGTAAGATAAAATTTGCCTTTAAGTTTTTTTATGGGCTCCTTTTGCCTTGGGTTTGTTTTTGTTTCTTTGTTGTTGTTGTTGGGGTTTTTTTTCTTTGTTTTTTTTGTTTGTTTTGTTTTGGGGTTGTTTTGGGGTTGTTGTTTTTTGTTTTTTTTTTTTTTTTTTGTGGGGTTTTTTTTGGGTTTTTTTT
>JBCJKE010078022.1:0-11466 GCA_039654525.1 Melibe bucephala | reverse complement strand
AAGAACAAAAACAACAACAACAGTAAAAATAATAATAAAGTAATGATAATAAAGTAATGATAATAAAGTAAAAATAATAATAATAATAAAGTAATAATAATAAAAAAGTGATAATAATAATAATAATAATAATAATAATAATAAAGTAATGATGATAAAGTAATAATAATGATAATAATAATAATAATAATAATAATAATAATTACCACGGTATTCTTCTTCTTCTTTTTGTAATAATAATAATAACAATAATAATAATAATGATTATTATTATTATTGTTATTATTATTATTATTGTTATTATTGTTAATATTATTATTATTATTATTATTATTATTATTATTATTATTATTATTATTATTATTACAACGACAACAACAGCATCAACAACAACATTAGTGGATCAACATTTATTCTTTCTTTATGAAATTCTCCGTCTTTTATTTGAAACTATCCACAATTTGGGCGTATATACAAAATGATGTAATTCAATTATACTCGGCTTAGCAATTGTTTATGAAACAATTTACATAATTTTGTCTCGATGGGAAGCTTATTTTATACGTGCCATTGAGCAGAATTGACAGGAGACGACAGAGCATTTCACAGTGAGAAACTGTAGACTATAGATTTCATAATGAACAGTGTGGCATTGCACTATTTGCACTGACTTGAATTTACACAAGTTGAGTGCATACATCACGAGTACATACATCCGGCGTTTTCCTTCAGGAAAATAAATCCAGCTCGTCTGTAGTTCCCTTGGAAGTCTCGCTCCATCTCAATTTCAATGTTATCGCCCCATCTTCTTTTCTGTGTACCTTTAGTTCTCTATTTACAGTAGATATTTTTTCTTGAAATATCGTTTTTTCTACAACAATTGAATGCATTTCTATGTGGTCAAATAATTTCTTGTCCTAATACTTTTTTTGTTGTTGCTTTTTTTTTTTTAGACGATCCAGTCTTTACCAATGTTCATTTAATCTAGAAAGGCCCCAATTGCCTTATTATTTAATATCACTTTCTTTAGTACCGTATTTAAATTCATTTTTAAGGGAGATGGTAAGTAGCCTAGAAGAAGGAGAGCATAAATGGGCACTGTACGTAGCGTACCGTAGGGCTACATACTAGGTTTGTTTTGTATGTTTGTTATTGTTTTTAGACAAAATGCTGAAAATAAAGAAGATAGAAATAATTGGAAATAAATAACAAAGGGTATCAAAGTAATACGTGAATAGATCTATCTATAGGCTAGATTGTAAACCACTTGTCTACGAAAACTGATGATAGCTCAAATGAAAGGGAGATAACTTAAAAAAACAAACAAAACCAAACTTCAATTAACGGTCACCATAAACTATATTGATGATGATGATGATGATGATGATGATAAAATAACAACAGCAATTGTAATAATAATAATAATAATAATAATAATAATAATAATAATAATAATTATTATTATAATAATAATAATAATAATAATAATAATAATAATAATAATGATGATGATGATGATAATAATAATAACAATGATAATACAAGTGATAATATTAATAACAACAACAACAACAATAGTAATAATAATAATAGTAATAAAATAATAACAATAATAACAATAATTATAAATAGAATTATATGTATATGGAATAATAAAAGTAACATGCAATAATAATACATGTAATGCCGGTTTAAAAAAAAAAAAAATTTACATATTGCAAGGTTTTGGTCTTTCAACTGTAGCCTAGTTTATTATCTCTGATAACACCTATGTATTCTGCATCATTTGCAGTTTGTTTGGGGTTTGTTTGTGTGTGTGTGTGTGTGTGTGTGTGTGTGTTGTAGTTGGTAGTTTGATTCTGTAAGTTTCTTTTTATTCTATATTTTAAGTGTACTTGGCATTTTTCTGGGTTACTGATATTAGCATTTTTCAGTCTTTGCCCCACTGTTGGAGTAAGTTGAGATCATTTTCTATTATTTTAAAATCATTGATACTTTTGGTTTCTCGGTACAACGTACAACGGGCTGTCGTCTGCAAATAATCTCATTTTGATGCCATGTGTCAGTTGTTGTTTTTAATCAATGTCATTTATCATTTATGTATCAACATGAATGGTGCCTTGAGTCAGTTGTTTTGTTTTGTTTTTTTCTTCTCAATGGCATAATTTATCATTTGTGTATATATACATGTATTAACAATAAAATGGACTTGATAATGTACCCTGTGGTCCTGTGGTACTCCTGACAATAAAGGTTTGACGCTTGATTGTAGATCTACACCTTTTACCATTTCTAGATCTCGAATTATTGAATTTAGCAGATTATTATAAAAAAGTAGAAAAGGTTGACATTCGATCCTAATTTTTAATCACGAGCTGCTTAAAAGGTCATAGTTCCTAGTGACTTCGCTTCTAGGTACACATGAGAACGATTTCTTGTTTGTTATTGAACCGGCCTTGATTACGAAACTCATAATACTTTGATTTGATCGATAGATAAACTACAACAGATTCTATAAGCCATGCTCTATGGCTATATCTAGCTTGACCAGTTGGCTCTAACAGGTAATTAGATAGCTCAGTTTCCACCTTGGGCCAAACTCTGTCATAGACTGAGTATCATCGATCATCAAGTATCAAGGCAGAGTTGGGACATTTTTTATTTTATTTTATTTTTTAGAGCAATTGTGCAAGAGAGCCTAGATATCTCTAGATCTATATCTCTATCTTATAGGCTAATGCTAAAATGTACCCAAGATCTATGGATTTCTATGATGTAGATACAATCTATTATCTATAGACAAGAGATGGAAGTAGTAATGAGTAATGATGCAACTGATTAGATTACTGATAAAAATTAAGTGAATATAAAGTGTTGTTTTGCATGAGCTGGAGATCTAGATCTAGATCTAGATCTAGACTATAACTATGTGGTATGTCATATATGCCTTTCATAATCATATTAGATGATCTATAATCTCAAGATTTATTCTACTCTTTTCACTCTCTCCGTGGTTATTGGTACACAGAGATACACTCAGCTCTAACTCTAACACAAGGTCAAACATTAGAACAAGAGAATCTAGATCTATTGGGCAATGATGCTGCAATGCACACATTACATCTTAGAAGTGTGTATACTTCACAGTTCTGATAATAGGACAAATGAAAAGATAATAATAGGTCATACCATAAAGTCAGCCTCATTTACCAGTCTGCTTGGGCTGTTCCCCTTGACGATCTTCTAGTTCTGAGACATGTTTCACACCAAAGCGCTAAAATTTAAATAACAATAGACTCCCTTGACCTGTCATATCTTCCAGACGGCAATTCACGTAATAATCGGATGATAAAGTAAGTCCTAGGCAGCCGGCATAGTGCCTAATGGCTGTCATTCATGTTGTACTCATTTCTAATTGACTCTCAATGTGTGGTGAGGCCATGAAGCCAAGATACAGATAGTTTTCTCCGTCTTTGGTTGGTCAACCTTTTTGACTGACTTACAAGCATTGCATGAGACTGGGCGAGGCCTAGTGGCCACTCAAGACACCTAACACAGTATGCCCTTTTACGTAGACCCTATTGATATTATATGTGTAATAATTATATTTTTGGCTAAAAATAAACAGAAAACAGACAAACAAAAAACAAAACAACATACATGACAAAACCCTGAAAACAATATGTGGCACCATATCCATGATTTTTTATTTTTAAAATTCCACTAACTCCATCCAAAAGGGAACTACTTATAATGAGGGGGATAAGTTGGCAGCTACTTAAGTGCACCCGTTGGACAAATGCACGCCCAAAAGCTCGCGGTGTCACCTGTATATATTTGTATGTTCAGTAGATTGGTTTTTTTTGCTAACCTATGACAAAATGTCTTCTCACACCTTCTCTTGAAAATTTGCAGCTCATGCTTGAGTGGAAGACAGCCAAATAGAAATGATAATAATAAGCCCTGGCATTGGTATTTGGAGGTTTTTAAGACTTCCCCTTCCTTTTTTTTTTGAATGTTTGAATGAATGAAGGGATAGTTATCAACGGCAAAGCCATCCACTTAGGTTTTTGTGGTTTTTTTTTTTTTTTTTTTTGTTGTTTTTTTTTTTTTTTTTTTTTTTTGCGATGGTTTTTGCTCGGGGGGTGAGTAGGAGGGGCTTATTTCATATTGAAGGTGTCAGTAAGGACTGAGGCAAGGACTGATATCGCTTGAAGTTGTAAACATTATGACACACATAAAGTTAAAATTCTCTTTTAGTAAATTTGCATACATTTAAAGACAAAGAATGACAACATAACATTTCCATTTATTAACAAACAAAAAAGAAAACAACAAACAGAAACAAAACCAAAAAAAGAAGAAAGAGTGTCAAAGACGAATCAATGCAACACAATTTATTGGTGATGCAGATTGTCACTTTAAGTGCCTAACAAACTGTTGCCCTAAGTGCCTAATTACTGATTTCTTAGAGTTGGTCTGTTAGCTGTGCCATCTCTAAAAAGAATCGTTAAGTCATCGCCTGGTTCAACTCGATGCAGAATTGTCCATGGAAAACACTGTGTAGAACCAAATGATTGTATGATTCTGAACTAAAAATCATTGGAAGTGGTTCTGAAATTTGAGTTTGGCCCAGTCCTGCCTTGTAGAGAAAGGGTTTAAAAAAACATATATTTGCATTAAATTGTAACACTTCTCTATAAAAAGTGTGGCAAGAAATCATTCTGTCTGTCACATTACATATCAGGTTCATTTACAAAGGAATAGACCAGCTTCACTTGAAGATCAACAACGACTTTTGAATTAAATCAACTAATGCAATTCATATTTGTCATTTAAGGAGGGCAATCCACTCCAATCCATACTGTTGCAGCTTCATAGCTTGAAGATATATGCAACAGTATGTAGCGTGAGTGGTTGGACTGAAGTTGATATAAGTTAAGTTCTAGGTGTTAATTGGCTGAAAGAGAAAATTTTTGATTTGCACACCCAAGGCTATGTTTAAAAGTATAGATCACTTCTGAATTTTTTAAGTAGGGGCAACCAAGGAGAATCCATAATTATTAGAGTTTGTCCCATAACTACCAGATTTTTTTGGCAAAATATTTGTTTTTTAAGCTGATTCACTCTCTTTTTACTTCCACAGAGTTGATTTATTTCAGTCTCTTTCCAAATGATGGACAAAGTTGGACATTTTTTCCGTTCATATGCAGTCACTATTACTGTTGGTGCTATGTTCTTTGGCATGAACTATATGTGGTATCAGATGCAGTATGATCCTGATTTTGTTCCTGTAAAAGATCAAAAAAAGAAGATAAATCTTGGTTGGGTTGAATTGTCATCTCCTGAAAATAAGCCTGCTGAAGAAGTTCTTCTTCCAAGCAAAAAGTAATCATCAAAATGGAAGGGCTTGGACGGAGGAAGCTCTCATTGTAAGTTTTCATAGGTATCTTATTATTATTGTGCTATAAAAAAATTGCCACCATTTAGCAATATGAGGTTGGCCACCCATGAAGTAAGTAAAAGAATTAATGTCATTGACATACACTTTAAAGATTGAAACCATTCAAAAGACTGAAGTCATCCATGGTAGAAATAAGAATGGAAAATGCTTACGCTCTCATTCTCTTATATTCTTGATCAAATTAAATTACTATTTTATTCTTTTGCTTTTTTTGTTAAAAGCATGAAGAATGAAAAACTAAGCAGAAATAATTTACTGCCTTTGTATGTTCAAAGTATGTGATGAGCAAAATTGATTCTTAAGTGCTTTGAAAATTGTTTATTTATCACCTCTTCTCTTGTAATTTCTTCCATAATATGCATTATCTTAAATTCCCTTCATCTGTTTGATCAGATAGAAGTTCATAGAGTCCAATGTATGTGTGTGTGTGTGAATATATTTACATAAGTCACAAATAAATCATATAAGTTCTAGACAACTAATTTAGTCCAATTTGTTGTCATGCCCAACTTAGACTTACAGTCTACTGCCAGTTATCCGACACATGCCGTCCCCAATGAAAATGATCGATAAGTGAGTGAATTTTACTTCGGAGATGCCAACCCTTTTTCTCTTTGCGGGCCTCTCCATTGTTGCAATGTTTTGATTTCCAATTGATTTCTCATTGTAGAGCAGTAGACACAAAGAAAGCAAAGGGAAATCATTGTATCCATCCTCTAGCTTTACAATGGTTACTTAATTGAACACCTATGCACGCAATGGTCACATCAATACCCACATAAATAATGCTTGTTGAATGGTTCTTCTCAAGGCTTTTCAAACCACAACAATTGAACAATATGGCACCAATCAAGATTGTCGTTCTGTTGACGTCTTCAGCTGGCAGTACTAGATGATATAAATCAGTTTGGGAAAAAATTACATCTGATTACAACTGACCCCTCTATTTAAGCTTGCATTTATGGGTGTAATATTGATTTTATGTCAACTCCTATTCAAACTAAACCTGTTCATGTCATTCATTTTAAAGGTGATGAAAGGAGAGCCCTGGATGAAATAATACATCAATTTAAAAAGGGTTATTGTAATGTAATTGTGAAAGTGGAGATTTTATTAATATTTTCCTTCTTGAATAGCTATCTGCCGATAATGACATTACGAAATACTTCATAATTTTGTATGTAAAACAACTCATGAATGTATTGTCCATTTTCAGGTGGCACTCCTAACTCTGACTTAGAGAACCAGGTTGTTTTATATCATTAGATTTATCTCATGCATATATGACTTTGTGCCAATGCACCTGGATCATACCAAAATTTTAAAATGTGAATATATACATACCAGTAGCTTGTCCTTTCTCAGGGTTTCTGAGACAGTCCTGGGATTTTCACAAAAATGATGAAGTTTGTAGTCTGTCACCTGCCTACGAAAGGAACTAATTATGTAGTCCGTACATATTTTCTATATTCAAGGCTCTGTTTTTGAAGGATGTGTGTATTTGCAGCATACCTTCGACGTTGTCAAATCTTTAGGATTTGATTATCAGAAAAGTCGAAAATCAGAAAATAATTTAGAAATTAGACAAGACTTTCCTACTGTAAGGTGAAGATTACATTTTACAATGTGATTTTGATGGCTGCATTATTTGTATATAAGTAAACTGTGTTATCAGTGTATAATATGATATTATTAGATGGTATGAGATTTAGTTAGATCATCTTGCTTGTGGGCAGCTTTTTCAGAGTTAAATTATGACTGAAGCTTGTGCATTTCAACTTCCAAGTGAATCCTTCGACATTAGGAGGTGAAATAATTATAATTGCACTTCACCTTAAATGTTAGCCTCATCTAATTTTTAAATTATTTTGCTGTGATTTCTGATTTTATTTAGGGGTGGAATACTTTAATAATAATAGGTTTATCGTGACACAAATATGAAAGCTACATTTTTATGATAATGAAATTATAATACATGTATAATATAAAATAATATAATATAATGTAATATAATTTAATGTGACATATAGTTTAATGTGATATATAATTTAATTTAATACAATATAATATAGTATACATGTATTAGGTAGTAAGATACAATTTATATTCTTATTTGATTTTGTTGTCTGTTAATTAATTTTTTTTAATTTTATTTTCACAGAAAGTCTTTCGTAAAGGGATCTTTCCTCAATCTGTCCAGATTTTGCAACAGGAATAAGTTTTTGTCTTTTATTCTATTCACTGCCGGGGCAGTCTGTGTCAGTTCAATTTTCCCTGGTGATTTTACTCCAACAGCAGCGCAAAGAGTTCAGTGGAGGAGAGATCAATTGAAGAAAGAGGAGGAGCAGAAAAACATTCAAACTAAAGAAAAATAATAGTGAGTTTACATCTTGTCAATAGATATTCTTCTTTTAATGAAATTGTTTGCACACATATATAAAAACACTTCATTTAAGTCCTTATCCATAAAACACAGATGACTGATTTTGTTCTTTTTGATATTCTCATGGATATTGTTAAAATTTTCATAAAATTGAAAGTGCCTGTCTGTAAATGTTAAACCCAGCACTGTGCAAATATAGTTCAAAATACAGGGCTATGAAAAATTGCAAAAGATGCTATACTATATTTTTAATTACTGTTATTAATAGTGGACATTATCATTCATAGCTAGTAAAATGTTAAATGTATGTTCTTCCAAGTCAGCTGTGCTTGAACAATACATTGTCAGTCAGGTGCAGCTTATGTATCAAATGTGGGGAAAAGATCCGTGAAGAAAAACACAACAAATTAATCATAAAGTAATATTTTTGGTGAAATAAAAGTAAAATTTTTCATATAACATGGGGAAAGCTTTGTTCATCAGTATATACTGTTTTTGAAAATAAAAATATATGGATAATGTTGTTATCCCATAAAGTTTTTTTTTTTAATCTTTCTTTCTCTGGGTTTGACATTTGGATGAGCTAGAAATACATATTCATCATGTTGGAAATACATGTATTGAAATCTTTGATTCATGATGCAAGAAAACTATAGTTTCTGATTCTTCTGTCCTTACAATTTGCTGAAATTCTCTCTTATGTCTGTCCATTACAGGTAATCATCGTGCCTTACAATGACTCATCTTGATCGCTTGCAGTCATCATGCCTTGAGTTTCATGCTTTAAGGTCTGATGAATGTCATCAAGCACTCACAAACATTCTTCGTCTAGTTTCATCTTGTGCTGGACCCTGTGGGAAGAATCAGGTCATCAGGAATGCTTGTGGGGGTCACATGACTATTACTTCATCAAGTTTGCGCATGCTGTCTGCTATGATGATATCAAGGAGTGAATTGAAAATTATTGTCAGTGCTGTGTTAGGTCATTTGAAAGAGTATGGTGACGCAGGCTTGTTTCTAGTTTACATAGCTGCTAGACTCCTCAAGTCTTGTGTTACCTTAGATATTCCCCATGTGGCAATTAGTTCTCTACTTCAAAGTTTTGTTTCCATCATAAGCTCATTTCTCGGATCAGATGAATGTGAAGTTGTAGTTAAAGTAGATTTCTCAAATGTGAGAGTTTTGCTAGCCTATGTCAGAAGTATCTTAAAGTCAAAAACTCTGCTGAATTTACAAGCAACTGATTGTAGCTATCTAACTCGTCTGGTTGTCGAAACATTCATAGAAGCAATTCCCTCTGTTGTGAAAGAACGCCATTCTGATGGGATATTATTGATTGGAGTTGAAAATCAGCCAGTGAATACCAGTAAATTGATTAAAGGAGTGTTACTGGCTAGTCCAGAATTTTCAGTTAATGGTGAAACAGAAAATCTCAGTTTAAAAACAAATAGAGGGATTGTTGACAGTGGAAGAATACTCTCTTACATTAAGGCTGTTTTAATAACATGTTCCATGGCAGGAGATATAGAGGAAATGCCACAAGCAGTGTTTGAAGCTACTGAGCAGCAATTCAGTAAAATAGATGAGGCCATTATTCAGAAAATGGTGGATTTTTGCAAACATTTAGACACAGAAAACATTGGGATGGTATTATGCCAAAAAGTCATCCACCCTTGTATAAAAGCCATTTTGAAGACTCGTGGGATTTTCTTTGCTGATCGTTTAGGATCTCAAGTTGTTCCCTACCTGAGAGATCTAACAGGTATTTCCAAAAAAGTATTGATATAGTTCTATTTATGTGATTTGTTGTATGCTTTTTAAAACACTCAGTGCCGGGAGTTGGCCAGCCGCCTAATTGAGAAATGCCAGGGGTTATTAGGGTTTAACAAAAAAAAATCATTTCTTATTTATTCCTTCATGTAGAAGTACATAATTTTATAGAGTGATAAAGCAGAGAAAGGACTGTATGATGCAAAACGAATTTGTGGAATATCTGTAATAGTTTTTATTTTACATTTTGTGCAAAAAAAAAAAAATTTTTTCGGACAACAAAGACACAGCAAACACAAGCACAAAATCATAGAATCTAGTAAAATCCATCAATATAAGAGCCTAGAATTTGATAGCCATATATCAAGGATTTTAGAATTATTAGAGCGATTAGCTTGTTTAGAATGCTTGCTACTTTCCATCATCACTGTCTACTAGGTCTAGGCCTTTGGCAGAGAATGGGATGTGTTTATTGTCATGTCATTGACAGAGTACCTGACTAGCATATATATTTCTTCCAGTAAAAGAGTGCTTGATCAAAGGGAACTAACTCAAAAATTCTGGACAATGTGGTAGGAGGGCTAGTCTTTCTAAAAGAAACTGGCAGATCCGACAGCATGTTGGTTTCTATGGGAAATAAATGGGCAAGAATGCGACTGCACCCTTATCGGCTTAGGTAGCCAGTCGATGGCCATTGACTGCAACTGTGTCCGTCATTGCACTTAGTGAGTTAATAAAATGATGAAAGATATTTTTCTCAATGTAATCTAGACGTTATTTACAGAACTTGATGACGGAAGGAATTATCAATGAAATTAAGTACTGTGTGGCCAAAAATTATGAGTATACTATGATAACTTGCAAATTTGGTGAATACAATTTTCATGTGCACTATTTTCCAATATTGATAAAAATACAGCAGAAAACATAGTGATTATAGAGAAGAGAGAAGAAATTATCATGTATTATATATGGACTGTTGTCTATATTGCAGAGAGAGAGTTGGTATTTTTCTGGAATGAAGTACAAGCACGAAAAGTATGCGACAGATAATGAGAGGTTTTTCTGGAACGCTGTTTCCTATTCAGGGTGAATGGGCATTTAAACAAAAATAATTTTTTTGTATTGGCATTTAAAGGTTATTTTATGTAAGAAAAAAATTATCATGTGGGAATGGAAGGCATTGAGTGGAGGATATGTAGATGGTCATTACTTTATAATTACAATATAATAATGTTTAATATTGTTATAGTTATTAAAATTACAATTATTTTGATTATTATTAATTTACTGTTATGTTCATTTTTCTTTTTAGGCTGTATTCCATTGTCAACTGTGATGCTTGATAAAAGCCAATTGCAGGATAGCTTTGGCAAACTGACATCAGTTTCCCGTCATGTAGAAGGACAGAATGGTTATCTTCTGCTGAGTGCTGAATCAAGTGTTGTCTCCCTAATTTTGTGTGGTGAATGGGAAGAGAGAGTGTCTGAGCTGAAGGTTGGGATATTTCTCTTTTATGTTTTTTGTTATTGTTAATTTTTTTGTTTGTTACATATATCAGCACATTGTGTTTTGCCATTTTATCCATTTGACGAAAGTATTATGTCATAAATTCTGTTTAGGACTAAATTCTCTTTTGGCTGTTCTTAAAATGGTGTCAGATATGAAACTTTCACCATCAATTTGTTTTGACATCAGATATTTGTATTTGTTTTATCTTACAAACCCTTAGTGTATCTGATAGGTCTCAAGAAATAAGTCATTTACTTGTAGATATGTCATAAGTCAAACTAGTTACAGATCTATCATACATGTAGATCTATGTATCAGATGAGCCAACAAGAGCAAC
>JBCJKE010077800.1:0-11468 GCA_039654525.1 Melibe bucephala | reverse complement strand
ATTGTTAGTCATTGATAGTTATAGTCAAGTAGGCTATAAGTATTTATTTTGTGCATTCTCAAGACACTGGCTAGTATGATTTTGTTTCATAAAGAATGAGCAGTGGAAAGATTTAAGTTGCTGTATTGGACTTAAAGCATAAAACATACAATTAAGGATGATTATGATTGCTGATACAAACAGACAAAACATCTTTCAAATGTATTTAGGGAAGTAATTAAAACAAAAACAAAAAGAAATGAAAAAAAAAAGAATGACTTTCACTTTCACCACAACACCAATGTTACAAGTTAGTCATGTTATATTAGGATGGGAGATAATCTATTCTTTACTTTACAAAGGAGTAGAGGGATACAGTGTTAAGTAGCATGTTGTCTCATGGATTTTGTGCCAGGAATAATGCACACTCTGGAAATGTGCCTGTCATGACAAAATTTAAAGTTGGGAACCCTCTTATAATATACATGAAGCATAATTGCAACTGAAAATTCCCATGAGAAATTAAAAAAAAAAAAAATTATGTAGAGAAATAAAAAAAAAAAAATGAGTAGCTGGAGCAAAATCCAATTAACTTTGATCATGAGAACGATAATATTGATGACAACTTGCCCACAACTCAATAGCAATTGTTTCAACTGGATTGCTTGATTGAATTTTACCCCAAAGAGGACACTGTTTCATTATAAAAAAAGAAAAAGAAAGAAAGGCAATTTTCGATGTATTACAATCCAAAACTCTGAGTTACAAAGATAAAAAAAAGGAGTAAATTCCCTAAACTGAAAAGAAGTAGTACATGTGTAATAATAGTAAGTAGATAGACCAACAAGAACCTGGGAGGAGTAGTAGGGATTCCTATTGCTGAAACTACTCAAATATGGTGTTGAATACAAAAATAAAAACAAGGACATACATTTCCTACGATTCATCTTTCCAACATTTTACTTTCATCCCTGACCCCTAAATCTGTACTGTACAGTACAAAGTGTACAAAAATTAGGAATGCCACAAAATGTCATAAGATTCAAGGAGTATATAAGCATCAGGAGTATAAGACACATCATGGGCAATGAAAGCACTCAATTCAATCAGTCAAACAAGCAAACAAATAACTGAGCCTCCTAAACAAAATACAAATGTATGTGATCTGATTCTTCAAAAGGGAACAAGAGCTATAATACGGAACACTAAGAGAAACAGGGCTATCTACAGGTGAAATTGTTGACAGTAATTTTGCAGCTGTGATACCACCAGAATAATTTCTTACTGTGAATCATTGTACGTTTGGATCAATTTAATATGATACATAATCAGGAGCAAAATGTGAAATGCTAACACTTGCTCTTCATCCAATCAGTGAAAACAATTCCCCAACCTAAACGGCTATAATCTGATGATTTTGGCTTCCAGTTCCAGCCTTCCCATGTTCCATTCCTATCTTACAGAAGAACTCTGCCTTATTATAACACTGACCAGTTTAAAAAATGTAAACAATAACAACCCAGAGGACTTGCCTGTAAGGATGCAACATTTGCATATGAGTTTGCCTCGGTCAATCTTTTATTTTGACGATTGCTTATGCTTTCATGAACTGTTTTCCAATTATTATTGGAATAAACCCACCAAGCTATACATTGGAGTAAACCCATCAAACCAAAACATGTAAGTTTAGTCATACACCTAAAATAACTTAGTCGTGGTAAAAAGAAGAGTGGTATAAACTTTAAGGCCTCATTTTATTTTGTGCTTTCAAGAATTCTCTAAGGCATTTATTAAAACTACTGTGACTCTGAAAGAAGTGTAAAGGTCTACCAAACTATACCATAATGTCAAACGATACATCTATAAAAAAGAAATGTCCACATTAGCCTACCTACTGAGTAGCCAAAACACTTTCTCCCACCAAAAGACTCACTAAGCGATGGTATGTCAATTAATGTTTGTCCTAACAATATTTTTTATTTCTTCAGAAAAGCATGACTAAAACTGTAACATATTTGACCTGGGCATTTCCATCGAATTGGACATAAGTATTATTTTACATATATATGTTTAATCCACTGATGTAGAGTCCGTTCAGCAAAACTGCAGAGAAATTCAATAAATAGAGGTTTTATTACATTAAATGGGCTATTTGTTTTAAATAAATCATGAGTGATCAAGATAACACAGCAGTGTACCAGGAAACTGAACCGAAAATTAAACACATAATACAGGATGATCTTTGCTGAAAAATTATAATTTTAGTTTTTCTGCCCCCCCCTTTATGAGAATAAAGAAAATGATTTTCACACTACAGCAGATTTTGCCATTAAGCTATGCATCTTGATAAGGCATCACAACTTAAACCTGGTATAAAATATTTGCTATTGCTGAACCCTCCTTTGAACCACTTAAGACACTGTGCATCCACAAAATAATGATATTATGATGACAATGATCGACGTTCTTCATAAAAAAGGAAGCAAACAATTCTCATGAACCGTGAGCAATGCATGAAAAAGAGGAATCCTAGATCTATCAATATCATGCAATGAAAGCTGAAATAAACTGTTTGTTACAGTTCTGTGAATCATTCGTTACTTGATTTCAATGGCAAAAAAAAAAAAAAAAGGTTTGATTTAATGCTGTATTAATATTTAACCATAGAAAATATTACCTCCGTAAAATGTTTGCCATTACAATTGCTACAAAAATGCTCATTTGAACGCTAAATTTGTACCATTTAAAAATGTAGGAAATTTGTAAAATTGTTGGGACAGATATCAATTTACAGTCTAAAGAAATTGAGTACAAATTCACCTCAGACAGGCATACGATTAAAATTAAGTATTTGGTTATAAAAAGTGGAGGGAGAAAGGCTTTCCATCTCATACTGCTGATCTGAGATACTCTACCCTTAAGGTCTAGCAATAAGCTACCAACAAATTGCCTCCAGCAAAGTTTACAAATGGTCTAGGTCTAAGGTAAGGACCAAAAAACAACACGCAAACCAAGCGGTGTCAAATAATTTGAATTAATTTGCATAGAGAGTCTATTTGCTGTAAAGTTATTGGCTAATCAATCAGAGGACTGATTTTATCAAAATCAAGGTGCAAGTTAAGCCTAAAAACAAGCAGTTTCAAGACAACCCTTCCAAGACAGATATTTCGGAATATATGCCCCGTAACAGCTGGACAGGAATATTAATAATAAAGTACCCAATCTCTTAGCATTACACGTAATTTACTACACCCCAAGGGTGCAGATGATGGAACACAAACATCCATAGACTCAGCCACGTTTAGTAACTTGTTACCAACTACTTAATTTCAGGGCTAATTCTTGGCTGTTTTTGTTGTAGACAATTCATAAATCGTAAAATGACGACTTAGGTCCTGGTTGTAAGAAACAGAAAACAGCTGATCTTTTGATTCATATATAGCATGGAAAGCTGCTGTACTTTGTACACACAAAAAAACAGAAACAAAACACAAACAACAAAACAAAACAAAAAACAAACAAATTAGGAAATATGGTTGCAGAGAACTTTATATATAAACAGACAGATTTTGTACATAAATATATTGATGATTTTCTTCCATTGACTATAAATATATTCCTGTCATGGAAAAAAAAATTAACAAGTATCATGCACAGTCATCAAATGACTGTGGTATATTTTGTCTTTTTCTAAAGAAAACCCTTTATATTATATTTGAACTGTGTTTTGCTTCTAGTTTTCAATCAATCTACAACCAAGGTAAAAATATAATTAACACACACACAAACACACACATACACAGATTGAGATAAGGGCACAATATATTCACCTTGCAATATAAATATGTGCAATATATTGTTTTTAAAAGTAATATTACTTCTTGACATGTTTTGCTTTTTTGGCTACATACAGATGCAGACTGGCACTGACATGAAAAAAACAAAACAAAACAAACTTGCTCCAAGTTATGTCTTGAATTCTAAGCCAGACAATGAAAACCAACACACGTATAATGAGCATGGGTGAATGTTACACATACATTCATATGATAGGAGTATAAAATTTGACTAGAAAGAAGGAAACTTAGGCTAGTCCCTCATCTAACACAAATTGTAAGACAGCAAATACCCAATCACTTCTGAGCCGCACACATTTTGTCACACTATTTCTACTACTACCTACTTACCATGAAAGTATAGAAGACTAATGAAGACTTATCAATGTCAGAAGTTAGTCTGGGCACAAGGTAATCACATGGTCATTAATTAATTTACAAAAGTAACACGAATGAGTGTTGGGGGAGATGGGGGGAAAGAGACAGCCCAGCAGATGAAACAAGGAAGAAGTGAGGAAAAAAACAAAAGAAACAAAGTAAAATACATTAAAAAAAAGTTTGGTGAACCATAGCTGTTTATAATCAAACATACAATTCTGCATGACATATATGTATATATGTACATATATATATATAATTATAATTTGACACATCCTTACACACTTCATATTATATATAATATATACAATATTCAGTAATAATTTATTTAAAAATTTAAAACAAGATGATGTTCATACAAGAACCAGTACATGATCAGGATGATAGCACATGATGATTAGTTTCCTGAGGGTCCCAATTTATCAACCAATTTATAGAAACAATGGTGGCATTATGAGGGGTGAAAGGTTGGGAGAAAAAACAAATCAGAAGTGTGGTCAAAAACTGTACACAATTTACATACGCCACATTTTTAATTCACTAAACCCTAGTCTATGATGACAGGGTCATCTGCAGATACGCCAATACTGACAGCTGGATCTTCTTCATTACCATCACACCTGTTCACTTCCTCCTCTTGCTGTTCAATCTGTAACAAGAGTTTTTCTTTCTGACCGAGAAGTTCCTTCAGTTTATCCAGTCTCGCACCCTTCAGACCCCGAGCCTCCTGGGCTTGGATGAGGCTTTGGAGCTTCTTAATGCTCTCTTTCATGGTATCAATATCAACTGCTGCCGTTGAGCTGCCAGAGGTCTCAGTAGGTACAGAACTAGATGAAGGAGGCTGATTTCTTTGATTATCAGAAGACAGATTTAGTGCAGCAGCGCCATTGGCAACTGACGTGCTTGTGGTGTCAATGGAACCAATTGAAAGAGAGGATATATGTGAAGATACCACGGTGGTGGTGCTAGAAGATACAGAACATGATGTGTCATGGCTGCTGGATGAAGTGGTTGATATGCAAACACTACTTGTTACAGATGATGTGAGTACAGCCGTGGATGAAAACAAAAGTGTGCTTGGCGAGAGCAAAGAGATATTTCCACGAGAACCAGATGTTGTCGATGAATTAACTGAAACAGCACTGTTGGCTGAAGAAGCAGTCAAAGTGGCTTGCAAAGCAGTGCCTGAAGCTGTGGCAGATGTGGTGGAAGTTGATAATAAACTTGATGCAGTTGAAGCCGAGGTGGTGGCCAATGTCAAAACAGTGGATGACGATGATATTCTAGAAGTGGATGGAGCTATCAACGGTGCTCTTATGATGACATTGGAACCTAGTCTGACCGGTCGTGACCCCACCACAACTCCGGGAGCAGTGGGTGAAATGATGCGAAATCTTTGCACACCACCAACACCTGATCTGGATGAAGCAGCAATCAGCTGAATGTTTTGACCAGAAAGGAGAGATCTGACCGGAGTCGACTGGACTGAAGATGACGACTGGGGAGAGTCAAGAGGCTCTGTCTTGATGACTACACCTGGAGGCAGAGGGTATTTCTTCTCCAGCCTTCGCCGTTTGGCTGCCCGTTTTTCAGGTGACATTTCCTTATCAACACTATGCTTCCGCTGGGGAAGAAGCGTGCTGCTGGCTGACAGTCTGGTCAATGGACTAGTCAGGGCTGAAGTGCCCAGGGTTGCGATG
Source organism: Melibe bucephala (assembly GCA_039654525.1). Taxonomy (NCBI): domain Eukaryota; kingdom Metazoa; phylum Mollusca; class Gastropoda; order Nudibranchia; family Dendronotidae; genus Melibe; species Melibe bucephala. The sequence goes on along the minus strand of JBCJKE010077800.1, from coordinate 5,575 downwards.
CGAGCTGATGAACCAGTGGTGCTGCAGGCAGGAACGATAATGCGGAAACACCTAGCACCAGTGACAGAGGGATTAGGTGCCACCAGCTGAACTGTGGAGGAAGAAGTGGTGGATGTTTGTCCTGGGTGGTGACGTATGACGGTAGTGGAACCTGGAGCAATCAGAGGGGTGACTAGAGAGCGGACCTGTCTGGCTCCTGATGTAGTTGTTATAACTGTGGAGACACTTTGTGAAGACGACGATATTCCTGCAGAGGTCGCCGAGGAAACCACAGATGAAGGTTTCTGAGTGACAAGGTTAGGTTGTGTTGATGAGACTGAATTTTTGGTGGTGGCAATGGCTATGTTTGCGCTGGCCACAGATGCTTGAGCACTTCCTAACAGTGAAGCCGATGAAAGGGTAGAGCTGCTTGTTAGAGAAGTAGGAAGCAAATGAATTGTAGAGGATGAAGGCCTACCAGGCAGAGTGACGGCAGTGCTTAATCGGGGAATGGTGAATGATGGCGTCAAACTTTTCGTGGTGGCTGAGCCTTGAGACAACACCGTCGGCCTCAAACCTGCCATAACTCCAGCAGTTGGTTGGTACAGCATGTAGCGCGGTGCTGCAGGGGAGACCAGGCTTGGTTGAGACAACGGAATGGCTGGAGTACTGGTGGAATTCAACGCACTGCCTGCTTGAGCCAGGAGGTTGTTGGAGCCCGGCATGGACAGGAGGTAATCTTTCCCATCAATTTTCACCATGCACAAATTAGACGGCAAATTGTTTTTTGGAGCAGTGGTTGACAAATTGCTGGCAAGAGTGGGAAAATATTGAGGAAAGGCTGATGCCGGCAGAGGTATACCTGAGAAACCTGTTGGAAGGGTGACTGAACCAGAATTTTTTGAGCCGGCAAGCAAGTTCAAAGTAGTGACAGGAGCTTTGGACACTACAATGTTTGGAGGCTTGTTGGTCTTAGAGGCAGGGCCGGGCCTGGTGCTTTTGGCAGTGGTGGACGTCTTTTTTCCTGCTTGGTCAGACATGGGAGTGGTAACAGTGGCACTAGTATTAGTAGCACCGGTAACAATGCTCGTCTTTGGATACACATACACCAGATTAGGAGAAGTGGCAGCACTACTGGTGGTGGAATATACATTATTACTCTTTGAAGTAGAAGCAGCAGCAGCAGTAGTGGTGGTTGATGAGTACAGATTTTCAGAATTCTCCACACTAGGCTGTGATAGAGGCAAAGTTGATTTGTTACTTTTTGAATGGGATGGTGTGTGTGAAATAACAACGGGTTCATGCTCACTGGTTTTGGATTTCTTTACCTTCTTTTTTCTAGAGACTTCCTTGGGAACTTCACTGTCAGTTTTTGGTGGGGACACATTTTCTACAGGGACATCCTTTTTCGAGGGGGTTTCTTTCTTTGGTTGTCCTGAGCTCTTTTTCCTTGATGCAACAGAAATGTCCTCCAGCAAATCATCTTCTGTGGGCTCAACATAACATATATCTTGTCTCCTTTTCCTGAGACTTCGGCCTTGGGGTATTCGGAATTCATCTTCAGAATTGTTACATACAAAATCATCAACAGGACTTCTGTAGTTGAATATTTCATCAATGGTTTTCTGTCTTGATGAGCATGGGATTTTACTTTGAACACAAAGGGAAGATAATACCTGGACTCTTTCCTGGGAGGACAAGTTGAAGTCAATACTGTGTCCAAAATCAATTCCTTGTAGTAATAATTCATCAATCTTGTTTAAAACCACAAAACTGGGTGGAAAAAATTTCTTTATTCGTCTGGAATCTTTACTCACATGGTATTTGTTACGTTTACTTTTCGGAAGTTTCTGCCTAGAAGAGGAACTCTTTTTTGTTTGGATAACATCACAAGGAGAAATGACAGGAGTTTTGGAGCTTGAAACATCTTCACATAGAGATATATCATCTTTTTCACTTTGTACCGAATCATTTGTTATACCATTTACCTTGGAACAATGGTCATCTCCCAGAGGACTGAATATAGCTGAATTGTTGTATTGGGGACAAAAGTCATTTTCAGTGGAATAGCCAGATGCTGTGGCTGGTAGTGAAAACTTTGAAATTTTTGGCGATGACGGAGAACCAAGAGAACTCTTTGAAATTGCTTCTGATTCTCTTCTTTGTTCACTTGATTTATGCTTCCTCTTCTTCTTCTTTCTTTCTTTCTGCAAACTGACAAATGGGCGACACATATCATCCGAGTCAGACAAGTCTTTAGACTGATTGTCATTGATTTCTTTTTCTTTATTAGACATACCAAAACGCCCTGCCCTCCCATTCTTCATAATTTGATCATTCGCCAAGTTGTTCATAATTTCAAGATCTGCTCTAGATACTCTCTTTGTCTGTGGTAAATCCTTTTGGACATCTGAATTTTTAAGGTTCATTTCAACAGTCCCATTCTTATATGAAGGTTGATTGACTTTTGCCTGAGCCGGCAAAGACGGTAAGTCCAAGTGATTTGTCGGAGTGGACGACATGACCGGAGACTTTGTCCCAGATGATGTGGTCAGGCCTGTGAAAATAGCTGTGGCTGTTGTTGTGGTGTCTGTTGTTAAATGGGCTGTGGAGACCATGCACTGTAAACTTGAAACAACACTATTAGACTGTGGATGTGGCATGGCATCAGCTGATGTTCTTTTGCTTGAGAAGTTCTCAGAAAAGGGATGGGCCAAGAGCTGAGAAGGTGATTTGGGGAAAATCCTGTCTATAGCCTCAACGATATTTGGAGACACCAAAGAATTGTTGGATGTACATGGGGACGTTGCATACGTGTTAGGCCTACCTTGCGGTGAGGTAGCCATAGAGTTTACTACATCCGCCATTATTTAGGAGTACAGGTTCAGCTCAACGACAAAGCTGATTCAAATAAAAGCTGAGAACCTGAGGCATGGCTGACAAGAGCAATCCAAGAGGATTGACTGGTGCTAAAGATCAACAGCAATAAATCATCTCCATTGTGAAAATCACCAGCCTTGATGTGACCTAAGGTAAAGACAAGAAAAAACAAGGGAAATTTTATAATTTTTCCTTTTTTATTCTTAACATTCTATAAACGATGATGATAAAATATATTTTCCTTGGAAGGATGAAAAAAATTTATATAATAATATATAATTATAATGATATATAATAATAATATATTATAATCCTCTCATGACAGTGGAGATAGAAATGACCCCTAGAAACTTTCAGGTAATTCCATGAGCAGAGAAAGATATATTGTGCATGTATAAAAAAAATTAAAAAATTAAAAAATTAAAAAGACTAGTGCTTGCAACTTTAATATATTTCATGGGCACAAAGTCTGGTGCCTTCAGGTATGAACTTTATTTAAATACAGGGAACAATATTAAAAGTTTAAAACCACATGTGTGTGTGTGTGCATTATAAATGCTCTTATGACTGCTGCCAGGATTACAGGACCAGCTAAGAATGTCAAAAAAAAAAAGAAAAAAAGAGAGAGAGAGAGAGAAAAGAAAGAAAAAAAAAAAGAAAAAAGAAAAGAAAAAAAGAGCTATTTCCTCATTTGACTTCTAGCAAAATAAAGTGAAATTTCTCCAGGGAAGACTTGGGAAAGAAAAGAAAAAAAGACTCTTGAACTTGAACATATTTTCAAAGATGTTACTCTAACAATAATGAAAATTTACAATGCGAACATATTCCCCACCCACTTTTCTGAATGACTATTCATACACAAATGTGAATGATGTGAATAGTGTCAGGGACCATTCATACACAGGTGAATAAATAGCACTTAGTATTAAATTACTGAACATTTTAATATATATATCATGTTTAAATCTACCCTCCACCACTCCCATTCTCTAATCTTGTCACCATTGGATGCACATTGCAATGTCAGAGAGAATTGATTCATGTGTTTTGATGAAATGCCTTTATGAATTATTTTTACCAGAATAAACCTCCTTAAACTTATAATATAATGTTTTTGAAAATATGGTAAACATCTGGTGGAATCTACAGCTTTTATTTATGTAATCAATTGTCTGACATTTTCAACAGATATCATCAGTAATATAAGTATTATATATTTTATAATATTCTAATTGCTTTGAGTGTTTTGAATGTCGACAATGATCTGAAATTTGCATAGTAAATATTTCTTTTCCTGTATTCCTTTGCTACATGATGACTCCACCATTGTAGTTGATCGCTTCCATGGCCTTGACGCTTCACCTTATTTACGGATTTTCTCACTTGACTGGATTTCTTGCCTACCTTAATTTGATTTCAAAACTTGTTTGCAGTTCCAAATCTAGACATCTTATCTAGACCTATATCTATCTATCTATCTATCTATCTATCTATATATATATATATATTATATATATAATATATATTATATATATATGTATATAGACATCAGTATCAGACATCAGCTGACCTCTTTAGAAATCTAAATCCACCCAGACCAGACTACTTTTACTGGTAGTATCATTCTAGATCTAGATCTGTCACATCGGAATGATTCTGAAATAGACTATAAAGACACTGGATCCAGACTTAAGAATATAATAGTAATAGATTTCTCCATCAGGGGGACTCAAGATCTAGATTTAATCTGGGTATCTAATCTAGATCAAGATAACTAGATTTATAACTAAAAACCATTTAACTTTCTCTTTATTGCCAGTTAACTTTTTAAAAGTTTTTTTTATTCATAGCTATATTGTTAGACAAGGGGAAGCTTACCTACCAGCCTACTGCATTCCTCAGTAGGTTTGAGGGACATTGATTAAGACTAATTTATCAGAAAATCCAGGAAAACCATAAAAATAGTGGTCATCTGTTGACAACTCGTTTAAACCAAGAACAACTAATATAAACAAATCAGGTGCATCTTTCAGAGATGAGGTAAGTTTATCACCCTTATGATATACCAAATACCAGACAATAGGCAACACAAAACAAGCATTCATTGATGTAACATCTGGACAGCACGTGTGTCAATGCTCTAATGAAATACATATTGCTGGTCAGGTTTGGCTTAAAAGACATGATATGTTCATCAGTCCTTGACATATTAAAATGTCTTAAAATTGAATGAAATAATTTTACTTAGAAAAATCTGATACCTGTTAAAATCAGGCTCCTAGCCAGACCATGATCTTAGACAAAGACGGTTATATAAATCCTCTCCTTGGTATTTGAAATCTGTGAAGTACAATAATTCAATATATATCAAAGGCATTTACATCAAAAACAATAGTAATAGTAGTAGCATTGACCTCTACAGAACTGACATTTAATATATAATGTGGATGGATATTATAATAAAAGGTATTGATGTCAGAGCAGATATATTTGTTTTATACAAGCAGAATTACAAAACTTCACATCAACATGAAGCTATACGATTGTTTCCTTTTTAAACACATTATGCACGATATAAAAGCTCAAGACATTCATTACTTCTCAAAAATGGCAAGAGTGAGGATGTTATAGTTTTAAAAATCAATTTAACACCCCCCCCCCCCTCTCCCCCCTAAAAAAACCCAACGAAAAACAAAAACAAAACAAAAAATCTACA
>JBCJKE010077689.1:0-11468 GCA_039654525.1 Melibe bucephala | reverse complement strand
CCCCCCCCCCCCAAGATGAATGACACTGACCTGATCCGCCAGGTCCAAGTCATAGCGATGGAACCTAAACTTGTAGTTGTGGTGACAGTGCACAGCGCCGTACAGCTGCTCGATAAGGTACACCACGGCATCGTGGTCCACTCCAAACATGTTCCTCCCCGAGATTCCGGCATACGACAGCTGTTTCATCCTCGCGGCGGCACGCACGTCTTTCACTTTTTCAATGACTTGGTTCCAGGCGTCTGAAAGGGTAAAATCAGGAGACTGACTGACATTGTCACAGATCACAATCAGCAGCAAGCTCATAAAGAAGAAAAAAAAAAGTATAGGATTTAAATAAAGTAGGGTCTAAGAACAGAGTCGTCAGCAAAAATTTCCAAACTGTTCCTCGACTCTCATCCTCAAACCCCAATTCTGCATCAACATGATTAAAAACTATAAAAGTAAATACAGTTAGGTCTTGATGGAAGCAAGTAGGAAAAAGGGCATGAGGGATGTTGCTTGGAGTTATGATTTTTGATTCTTCACATCCTTTGTGCCATAGCAAAACCAGATAACTGATCTCTACAACTTGCAGAGCTCCCATTTAATCGTACAGCAGTCAAAAAAAAAAAAGAAAGAAGGCTCACCTTCCATAGTATCTCCTTCACATGAGAAACCGTCCTCACTTGTGATCTGGAATCTCAACCGGCTCTCACAGCGTGGAGGCTGGCTCCGCGGGCCACTCTCGTGAGGATGGTCTCGGCCCGAGTCGGCGTCCAGCGGAGTGGCCACAACCTCCTCCTCCAAGGACGGCTGGGGTAGGGATGAGCCGATCTTCTTGTGATGTATGAAGGAGTGAGCAACCTCGATTGAAGCTTGAAATTTAGAAATGGAAAAGTTATCAAAGCTCCACAATTGTAATATTAATAGAAAAAAAAAAACCCAAACTGTTCATAAAGCATTAGAACATATTAAATATTGATTTGAGAGATTGTTAGTATTCACATTCAAGGTAATGAACAAATAAACTTTCTTTGTTATCAATCAACAGTACAGATTAATGTAAATTTAAATAAAAATAAAAAAGGTTAACTCTTCATAATAGATAATAGAAAAATAAGGGGACCAATACTAGAGGAATAAAGGCTGACTGTGAAAAAAAGGACATGAAACTGCTCTAAGCTTGGAATGTGTTTTTTTTTTGGCCATTATTCACTAGGTCACACAACTGGCGACCCAAAAGACCAGTTACCCACAGAAACCAAAAGATCAGTTACCCACAGAACGAATTAACACATTTAAAATTTATTTCACCCCATCAATCTTCAATTCAATCTTAAAATCACCTGTTTTCATCCGATGCGGCCCTGCCTGTCTCTTCTTCTTCTTTTCTCGGGTCGCCAGATTGCCTTGACCCTCGCCCGTTTCCTTCTGTCGGATCTTCTTCAACATCTGCTTCCGTAAGCGCTTCTTGTTCACTGTGTTGCATGCAGTTTGGGATGAGGAGCTCTTGGACAGCTTCTCCGTGTGAATGGTGGGAAAGCTGGCACGCTTGTGCGGAGACAACGGAGCCGCCCTTTGCACTGGGGTGGGAAGGTGATGCGACTGTACAATCTGGTCGGTGCTGACACCTACAGAGCTGCTTGATGAAGCGGCAGGCTGAGTGGTTTGGGCCTGACTCGATGCCGCAGCGAGTGGTGATGATGATGGTGGTGGTGGGAGAGACTGGGTTGACGAAAGCAATGGTGTCCAAGGCGTGGCTGATGGGGTCGATCGATTGGGGTGTGAGGAAGAGGTTTGGGACAGCAGCGACAAGAGGGCCGTGTGTTTTTCAGACTTATTGTGGACCTGGTGCCATGGGTTTTGTTCCGTCTCTACCTGCAGAACTCTTGGGACCACTTGCTGGTATGAACCCCTGATAATGCCATCATCCTTCTCCAATGGCTTCATGTAAGGGCGTTTGACCTCGGGCACACCGTCTGGCCCAAGTGCGTCCTTGTTGCACACCGCCGCTGGGGCAAATTTTCGTTTTGTCGCCTGGGAAGAATGCACGGATTTCAATGGCCTCCGCAGCTGTGTGCCTTCCTGGACAGCGTTTCGGGAATGGTGCGATGTAAAGTGTCCTACACTTTGAGATATCGGAATCTGAACATAATTTCCCTCTTCTGTGGCGGCGCTTTTCCCAGAATCAGCAGATTGCGATTCGTTGGTCATGATTTTGGTGAAGGAAGGTAATGAGGCTTGAATTGGCGATGGACAGTGCGGGTGGCTGTCTTCCCTCGAGGCCTGAGGCAGCGGCTGAGTCGGTTTCTTTGGTGGGGATCCATCGGGAGTGGAGCTAATGTTTTTCAAGTGATCTTCATCGATAAAGACGCGCAGAACCCTTTTGGGCCCTTGTGGGGTTTGGGTCATCACGGGCCGTACCTCCACACCAGGCACTTGTTTACCTCTCGGACTGAGCAGTGCAGTCTTGATCAGTTCGAGAATGGACTTAGACCTCACGTTGTCCTCCCCTTGAGAATTCATCAGCGACTGAAGGGTGCTGGAGTTGAGCTCAAAGCTGCCCATGTAGTTGACTTTGGACGGCAGGCTGATTGCTGGTGTTGGCGCTGCTTCTGAACTGCTGGGCGGAGACAAGTTCAACCGTGGATTCAAGGAAGGGGTAGATGGCAGACAAACTGGTGGTTGGGGTCTCGGGAGTTGCTCTGGCCTGAACGCTCCGTGTCCTCTACTTTGCTTTAGTAATGCTGATGTGTTTGACTGATAAAGAGATGATGATGATGACGACGAAGGCGATGATGTTGATGATGACAACGACAGGTGATGCTTTGGCCTTAAAAACTGACTGTGAGAAATTGCAGAAGACTGCGCCCTACTGGCCAGCTGATTTAAGGTTGATGAAGCATGTTGTGATTGCAGCCTCATCCTAAGGACGGACTGAGAGCTTGGGAGTGAGGATAATGGAAGTGAAGAAGATGACAGGGGAGTTTGTTGGTGATACATCGATGATGAAGGAAAACTGGATGATGACGGCAGAGACACAGTGGTCTTTCCGACAGAAAGAGAAGACTGGACGGGCGACTGTGGCGAGGGATGGAAGGATGGCAAGGACGGGGTTGAAGGCGCAGCTAAATTTAAAGTGGTGGTGTTGAACGCAGGGTTGCTGGGGTTCTGGGATCCGACAAGGGACGTTAAAGGAAGACCCCCCATGGTGGAAATGAGGTGCGTGTGCTGGGGGGAAGGCGTTGGCTGATGCTGCTGGAGCTGTGCTGACTGTTGGACGAGATTCGACACATAAACGGAAGGCTGAGCAATCAGTGACATAAGGGACTGGCTCACGTTGACTGCCGGCTGCTGAAGGAGCGTCTGGTTGGTGTTGACAGTCGGATGAAGGAGAGACTGGTTGGTGCTGATGGTTGGCTGCTGCATCAGTGCTGGAATGTTTAAGGCAGAGGGCATGATGGTGCCCTGATTCAGGGACTGGAGACTGAGCTGTGGAGTTATCAGTCTGGGGTTGGCCAGGGCCAAAAAAGAAACGGCAGGCTGCCCGCTGGTCGGCAACATCGGGCCAACCGGCAGGGAGGGCTGCGTTGGCTGACTGGCTGGCTGCTGGAGGAGTACACCGGGAGGGCTGGTGTGCCGGAGGAGGAGGTTGGTGGCGTGTGGCTGCGGCTGCTGGGAGTTTGGCATGGAGGGCAAGGGCTGGGCGCCGGTCTGGAGAAGCATGCCGGCCTGGGGCGAATTCTGCAACAAAGCGCCCGGCGGGGCCTGCATCAAGACATTGGGCGGGGCGACTTCTTGCTTCACTGGTTGGAACTCGCTTTTTGTCGGCGCTGACGGCGCTGGCTGGATGACGTAGCGGCCGGGGCACACCTCGGACACCACGAACGGCGGGGAAGAGAGTGGAGAGGCTTGCATTGCGTGAGACTGGGGCGAGATGCCGCCCACCAGGGTCGAACAGGGCATGGACATGGAGCTCTGCTTGGGCGACAAAGTGACAATGGTGGGAGGAGGCTGGGATTGGATGAATGGCATGTTGTTGGGAAAAGAAGGCTGATTGTTGACCTCCACTTGAGGAGGCGCCTGCAACAATGATTGCCTCGACATCGAGGGATCTGGCACCTGCAAGCCATGGGCTTCGCCAATAATGACATCGTCGTCTGAGTCCTCGGCGTTGTCATTAACATTGGTCGGGATGCTGATGACAGAACTCGCCGGGGCTACATTATTTGTGCAGTTGTTGTTCACAACATCAGGGATTTTGGAGTCCTTGCTTTTCTGGGGAGCATCATAACCATCGTTGGAAGTCTCAGAGCTGAAGTCATCACTCTGAATGTCATAGGCTGCGGAAATGGAATCTGGGCTCTCGGATCTCGATATCAGAGGAGTTTCTGGATCATGCTTTGATTTTGGCATCTCGGAAACATTTACATTCGCTTGGGGTTCTCCATCAAATGCTTTTGCACTGTCTCTGGGTGTTTTCAGATCAGGCCCCTCTTCCTTTCGCCCCGTATTGTTTTGAGATGAAAGGGCCATGCTGTGACTTTCGTTGGGTGCTGATCTATTTTCAGGAAGATCGGTTGTTGTAACAGAAACATCAGCATTGGGAGAGGTGAGATTCATGGCAGTCTTCCGCAGGAGCTCGCCAATTTTCTGGGCTGCCTCGACATTTGGAGATCGGACAACAATTTTCAGCTTCTGCCCAGAGGTTCTCATGGCATCGGTGACGTGTGACGGTAGTACTTTCTGAAGGTCAGGTTTGAGCGATAAAGATGATGATGATAATGATGATGACGATGGTACAGCATCTTTCACGTCATCGTCTTCAGTCAAATCAATAACATCATGCTTGCCACTGCCGTTTATTTTAGCGACAATGCGACCAGACGAAGTTTTATCTGCATGTAGCAAGCCTTCCTTTGTTGCATCTCTCGAACCTAACATTATACTTTCAGAGCACCCCATGGGAAGAATACTTATGCGACGGTCAGACTCTTTCTGTGTGCTCTCAATGCCGTCATATTTTTCATTTAAAAAGCTGATCTCTGCGTCATCTTTTTCTTTTGAGTAGCTGTTCTGAGCTTCAACTTTTGCTTTTGAAGGGGTGATCTGAGATTCATCTCTTTCTTTTGAAAGGCTGATATCATCTTCATCTTTTTCTTTTGAATGACTGATCTGAGCTTCCCTGTTCAATTGACCCGCTTCGACTGTGGTTGGTTTAGAAGTTACATCAGCCTTCACTTCCTGATTCTGCCTGTTCAATCTCAAAGAGCTTCTGCGTCTTTCCACTTGTTTCGAGGTGACTTCAGACAACTCCTCTTTCTTTACTTCACTTCCTTCATCAGCATTCATACTTTCATTTTCTACCTCTTTTATGTCTTCAGTTTCACCCTCCTCTTCAAATCTTCTTTCTTCTCCTTCTGGATTTTTCTCCTTACCTTCTACAAATTTGTTCCCTTTGGTTCCTCCATAACTCACAGCTTCATTCATCAGCTTTTCTGATTCATTCACAACTTCTTTTCTTGGACGACCCCTTCCTCTTTTAACGATTTTCTCTGCTTTCTTCTCTTCTACATTACACTCTGCTTCTTTGTCTACCTTTCTCTCCACTTCTTCCTTCTCTTCCACAACTTTTTTCTCAGTTACAGCCTCAGGGTGAACCCTTGGCCTCCCTCGGCCACGTTTTTCGGGAGGAGGGGAGCACAAAGGTGACTCACTGGTTTCTTTGGCATTCTTAGAAACTTCTGCCTCTGTGCCTTCCTCTTTCTCCCCCTTCAAGATAGCCAGGTATTCGTTGAGTTTTGCAGTTTTATTCGAGGGTCTGCGACTTCGTCTCAGGGTGGTCTCTAGATTGTCTTCACCATCATTACTCTCCCTGTTTTTCCTGTAAGCTTTTGACTCTTCAATCTCATGTTTCACTGTTTCTCCAATTAAAACTGAGGCAGCGTCTACCTCATCATCGTTACCATAACCACTTTTCTCATCAAAGTCTCTATCAATGGGCTCTTCACCCCCATCAATATTTTGCTGCATGTTATTGGAGGATGAAACTAGGGATCTCAAACTTGATCGAGTTTTTGTTTTTCCGCCTTTTCTGGTACCTCTTTCGAGACTGGGTTTCCTTTCTTTTTCACTGGTCTTCTCTTCCCTTTTCTTGACGTCTCTTGACAATGCAGCCTCCTCTACTTCCTGTTTCAAAGGAACTCCAACATTCTCCAACCCCTGTTGGTCCTGTGACTCTCCAGACATCACTTTTGGGCTTTTCCCTTCTGCTGGTTTCACCTCCTGAGACAGACGCATCCTTGAGTGACGGGTTCTTCCTGCTACACCTTTCTCATCACCTTCTGCCTCTACGGTGGCAGTGTCCTCTTTGTCTGCCTCCGCCTCATCTTCTGAGCTCTCCGTTTCTTCAACATACCAAATGCGCTTTTGCCTCTTCTGGCGCCGGCTGTGCTTTGACGCATCTATCTGAATCTCATGGTCAACTTCTGGAAAGGTAATCTTGACTCCTTTCTCCTTGACCTTCTCTTCCTTCTTCAGGCCCCCAGCCATAATGCTCAGCTTTGAACCACTGGCCGATGCTAGAGCAGGGCTTTTCTTCTCTCTCTTTGGAGCAACAGCCATCGCCGTCGGGGAAACACGGGGCTGCAGCTTCATGGTTCTGGTTCTAGTGGCAATGGAATCGCACGGCACGTCGCCGTCAGACACGGTCGGGGACAAAGCTGCGTCCAGTGAGCGACGACTTACGAGCCCGACAGCTTCCAGCATGGTTTCCTTCGGAGAGACTTTCTCCTCCAGCCGGGCCATGGCACTTTTCGGTGACAGCAGGGACGAGCACGTACTGTCGGGTGACGCAGTCGACTTGGAGTCTCTAAGACGTACCTTCCCCAGGTGAGCGGGAGCGACGTTTCGTTGCGTCAAAGTGCTTTTCCTCAGGGACCTCTTGGAGTCCTGGCTGTGGACACTGCTGCCGTCATCAGACAGCTCCCTGTTCAAGGAGGAGAACTTGACATCTTTGAAATCATCTGTGATAATGATGCTTAAAGGTTCATGTACGTCGACTGAAGATGGTGCCACCTGTGATTTTCTTTGGAGTTCACGTGAGAGATTGAAGTTGGAAGACAATCGATCCATAGACTCTTTTGAAGGGGAGCCGGGTAAGTCTTGTGCCCCCTGAGTTTCCTCCTCGTCGCTTGTGCTGACTTCAAAATCACAAATCCGCACATGAGAATGATAGCTGTCCTTAGTTCGATACAGACGCTTACAGGTGGGACATTTAAAGGGACCCTTGTCTGAAGAAGGGCCACTGGTTGAGTTCTCCTCCATTATCTTATCATTGAGACTTTCATCTTCATGGAAAACTTCATCATCTGTTTTGGACTGAACCTCTGGAACTGCCACAATATCTTCTTCCTCCTTTTCATTGGCAGTGTCAGCTAAATTTGAGCATTGGTCAGTTTTCTTGTCCCTCGCCTTTGAGGAAAAATAATTGTTTGATCCACTTCTAGTCGTCCGACCTTTTTGTGCTAAGCACAAAGTTTTCTGGTCTTCTTCTTTCACTGAATCAAGAATTTCCGCACAATCCTCTACATTCTCAGTACTAATGGGGCCATCACTGCATGTCTTCTTCAAAGAGGACAACCTTGCCAGCTCTTTTTTGCTCAACGGTATATACTTGGTCTTATTCTCGTAGTCACTCAAAGAGTATCTCTTCTCAGACGAGGGCTTCAATGTGAGAGACTCTGAGTCGCTTACGCTCCCACGTTTTAAATCATCCATCACCCTGGAACTCCTACGCCTTAAAGGGTACTGCTTCAGACCTTTCTTCTGGTTTCCAGAAGCCTCCTCCTTTCCACCATCTGAATTTGACGTGCTCGGCATTTGTTCCTTGACGGTCTGTTCTGTCTTTAGAAACAATTCCTCACTCTTGATCTCTTCCACAACTTTATCCTCCAAAAGAGGCAATCCCGTATCAACATCCTGTTTGACAGTTGCACTTTCCCCCGTGTGAACCTGCTCCTTTGCCCCTGCTTCCACTCCGACATTTTCTTCCTGGACAGAACTGGGTGAAAGATGATCTTCATGGTATTGGGAACCTGACTGATGAGGCGCATCAGCAGACTTCTCCGTATCAGCAGTTCTTTGTGGTAGCTCTTCGAGTCCATCCCTCTCTAGTGACTGCTCTCTATCTGGATGATGCAAATTTGGAAGGGGAGACAACTTCTGGTCAACTTTACATTCACTTGCTGGTGGATGAATCTCACCCTCCAACGCAGCCTCAGACAACTTGATATTTGCCTTAAGGGACACAGCTTTGGGCAGAGCAGACACCTCCATAACATCACCATCCTCTTCTTGATTTTCCTGCCCTGTCTTTTCCACCTCGTTGCCTTCTTCATCATGAGTTTCGTCAAAGCTCAAATCTTCCAATACCAGGTAGTCACTCTCTTCATCGGTGGTCTCAGCAACGGCTCTTTCTCTTCCGATGGCACCTTTCTCTTTACCTCCCTTTTCTTTCATGTTCTCATGATATGAAGGACGCTCCTCTGGGTCTACAGAAAGTCTGCCCTGAGAGTATGGCTGGCATTCTAATCCTGTTTCATTCGCGGCAGACGAAGATCCACACGAGTAAGGCATTTGCCGGCTGCTGCTCTGGGATACTTCTCTCTGGCATGCTGACCAGCTTGTGGCTGGTTTTAAACTGGATGCACTTCCATTTTCAACAACAGAGTCTATGGACTTTTGAAATTCTTTGGTGCAATGCAATTCATCATTATTTTGCTGAGTCCTTTCAATGTCTCCTGTCCCCTGGAATGACACGGTTGGGCGAAGGTTATCAATTATTCCTGGGAGGGGTGCCAAATGTTCAAGGTCGGGCCCATCTTCCACGATCCTTTCCATGGCAGACTCCCCATCTGGTCCAGACAGCTCAATGACCTCTCCATCGTCTCCAAGATCAACACTAGAAATGTTTGCTTCGTCCACGGAAGGCTCGTTAACAATATCAATAATCGAAGCGCCCAAGACGTTTTCATCCCCATGTGGGAGACTGACAGGGGAACCTTTTTCTCGCGGTTGCTCAATGTCCGAGCTGAAAGAGAGAGAGAAGCTTTCTCTTTCCTCAGATACAACAAAGCCGTCTGTTGAAGGTCTCACAACACGATTCAGCTGATATGTATTCAAGTCACTTTCGTCATTGGTAATTCTGGAAACACTCTCATCATTCTCCATACATTGAGAAGACGGATCAGGATTAGAGTTACTGACAGGAAGATCTGTTTTGACATTGCCACTTCGACACTGAGAGTTAAGGGTATTTGACTCAGGCACTTGCAGTGCACCCGTATCCGCAACACTGAAAATGCATTTTGGTTCATTAATGTCACACCTGCCTACTTGAATTTGATCGCCTTCAATACTGCCAATGGCTTCCTGTGGCATCCCTCTGTTAGAATCAGATGATCCGACAGTCTTTTCTTCCAACAAATTTTTAGATTCATCCTTTTCATCGTCATTATCTTCTTCATCCTCTGATTTTCTATCCTTAGATGAGGGATCACATGGATTTTTGTCAAGGGGCCCCTTTTCATTTTTTCTCCATCTGCCACTGTCTTCATCGCCATCATCTTCATCCTTCTCTTTTTCTGCTGACAACTGACACATTCTAAACGCAGAATCAGTTTGGTCTCTCGTGCCGGAGCACCTATCAACTTCTGAATTGGCTTCTGAACCACTCAAGCATAACAGTTTCTCTGAATTTTCATTGTCCCTTTCATGCACATCAGTGACCTCTTCTTCAGAGGCCCTACCCCCTTCGGCTTGTCTTTGCTCCAAGGTGGAGTTGGCAGGCTCAGCATTCTGGCTTATGAGTTGCGAGCCACTTTCTGAACTGGATGGGGCAGAGTTTTCAGAGCTATTTTCCTCATTATTGGACTTCCCAGAGCCATCGCCACTGCCATCCCCACCTTCTTCTCCATCTTCAGACTTAGCCTCGCCGAGGGCAGCAGAGGCCATGGTTATCAGGTCCTCCTCCGTCATGTCCTCAGTGTTGGTAAGAACAACGACATTGACCTCGTTGCCTTCCAGTATGTCTTCGGGAACGCTTTTCAAAATCGACTGAATACATTCGGGGGAGAGATGGGGAGAGGAGTTCTGTTCCATGTCCAAGACCAACTTGTCGTTTTCACAGACTGAGCTGATGCTCGCAGTGGCAGCTGTGAGAGATGTGTCTTCGTTTGGAGAAGCATGTGGAAGAAGGTCACTGGTGGATGTTTTACAGGCATTTTCCACCACCATAGACTCGTCATCTTCGTTTTCTGACAGCTCAATTATTGGATTTGCGACTAGCGATGAACTAAAATTTTCCTTGGAGAGAGATGGCTCGTCGTCGAGATAGATCACATCTTTGTCATCAGAAAGTGCCTGTCCAGTAGTAACATTCCTTTTAAGCAAATGTAATCCCCTTGGGTTGATTGTCGGCGGGGACAAGGACACAGATCGAGTGCCAAAGGGCGGGACAATCTCGTAAACTTTGCGGCCCCCAAATGGAGACTCGGACCTCGCCCGGAGAAGGGAATTCTTTTGGGAGTCTGATGGGAGTTTGATAACTGAAGGGGTAAAGTGAATGTCTGGGCTTTTCAATTTTGGCCCTAAAGCACCCATGTATCCCTGGAACATGATAGGAGATGTGGTGAGGGACTGAGATGGCCTCGGGTTGTGCTTCACAACCTTCCCCTGATGGTTGGACGCAGAGGGTGTAGACAGCCTCTCCAAGCTTGAAGACCTTTTCGGGGATCCGTCTTTCGCCGCAGCTCTGTTGAGGCGATGTGCGATTCGGACCAGACCCAGCTCCTCGTCATCCCCGGCACTGGACCTGCGACTGGGGATCTGCCATGAATCTCCTTTCTTTGGAGGGATGTACTTTGTGGGATCCTTAATGTTCAGCAGGGCTAGGGTGCTCGCCGACAAACCGGACAGGTTCACAGGTTTCACTGCCGCATTGTTTTGTTTTGGGCCAGAAATCGGTGACTGCACAGAATCGCTACTTCCCAAACATATCAAATCGCCACCCCCTTCTTCTCTTTCCTTCAACGCCGGCCTGAAGTTGTGGAGCAGAGTGAAATTGGGGATGCCATAGCTGTCCAGGTTCAGTTGGTCATAAGGCACAAAATCGGGGTGGCTTTCATCGTGCACAACTCTTATATCCTTTATGTGCATTTCTGATGCTTCCACCTCTGGCTTCACTTCAATGATACGACAAGTATACACACATCGCCTCCTTGCATCCTGGGTACTCCAATATATTCTGGTGCATCTGTTAGAGAAGAAGTATAATACAACATAAACTCAATGATTTAAAGAAAATTAATTTGCTCATATTTACTGGTAAAGAAGAAGAAGAAGAAGAAAAAGAAGAAAAAGAAGAAAAAGAAGAAGAAGAAGAAGAAGAAGAAGAAGAAGAAGAAGAAGAAGAAGAAGAAGAAGAA
>JBCJKE010077688.1:3834-18604 GCA_039654525.1 Melibe bucephala | reverse complement strand
TGGCCACACACAGAAATTAGAGAATTACACAAGCGCTGGTACCAGCTTCAGGATGTGGGCCTTGAGATTTTCCTCGTCTGTGGCAGGACATGTCTTCTTGCTTTTCAAAGTACAGAGGTACATTACTATTTAGAGTTAAGATGCCCAATGTAATATATAGATATATCACTGAAAGGTTCCCAATATCATTGGGATTAATTAATTCCATCAATGATGATGATACAAGTGAGCATCATTGCTGTGTCACCAAATTTTCATAACTGCCTTTTAAATTTGTCTTTTCTAGAACCGGGATGAACTCTACTCCCTGCTGCACAATTCACTGGAGTTGCCCAACCTTGTTTCCACCGAGTCGGTGCAGTCTGTGCAATCAGCCTGGCTGAGTGGGGAGGTGACCAACTATGACTATTTGATGTATCTGAACAAGCTGGCTGGTAGGAGCTACACAGATCTTATGCAGTATCCAATCTTTCCTTTCATTCTACGGGATTACCAGAGCTCCACACTCAACCTTACAGATAACAAAGTATTCAGGTTCGTAGCTTTTAAATCTTAGATCATTTCATTCATCTTCACCTCTTCTTAACAAAATTGTCCTTTTTTTTTTCTTTTTTTTTTTTTACGTTTTTTTTTCCTCTTTACGTAAACATCATGTAAGAACTATGTACAGAAAGGAGCTAGACCTGTTGCTTGAGATAAAGATAAACATTTAAAGGAAGGATGTACTATTATAGTCTTGCCGTGTTATTAGCTAATGAATATGTTTTTCTTTACTATGAATGATCACTAGCTAAATAGTAAAAAATATGAACTCTTTCCTTTAGGAACTTGAAAAAGCCTGTGGCAATCCAGGACAAATCCAAGGAGAAGAAATACATGGATAACTATGAGGTGAGTCTATTGAGATGGGCTTACAATGATCCAGTGGGCAGACAGGTACTGCTGTGGCATGTTGTTTTTTAAGGGTTGTTCTTTGGGGTTGGTTTGTTCAGGTTTTTTTCTTTTCTCTTGCTTAAGTCTGGTTTATTAGTTTCCCTTGATAAATTTTTGTTTCCTGATACTAAAACATTACTTTCTCTCTCTTTTCTCCTCTCTCCGTCACACATCTCTCACCATCATCTCCCCTCTTTCTCACACAATTTCTCCCCCTGCCCCTTGCCTCTCTGTCCCTCTCACAAAAAAGAAAAAAAAAAAGCCAACAAGCAAACCAAAATCAAAACACAAACAAACAAATAACCCAAAACAAATAACAAAGCAATAAAAACAACAAAAAAAGCAACAAAACCAAAAAAACAAAAATAGAAAACAAAAACAAAAAACAATAAAATTCAAAAAACCAAAACAACCCCAAACAAACCAAAACCCAAAAATCCCAAAACTAAACCCTAGAATGTTTTGTTCTGGGGTTTGTTTGTTGTTTTTTGTTGTCTTATTGCCTTTTTTTTTTTTTTTTTTTTTTTTTTTTTTTTTTTTTTTTTTTTTTCGTTTTTTTTTTTTTTTTTTTTTTTTTTTTTTTTTTTTTTTTTTTTTTTTTTTTTTTTTTTTTTTTTTTTTTTTTTTTTACAGTTTGTTGTCTTTTGTTGTTTTTGTTTTGTTTTATCTTCTTTGTTCTTGTTTTCCATACCTAGTTTTATTTTCTTCTTCTAATTTTACCAGTTCCTGAAACAAGAGGCCAGCAGACCACATTCGGAAGAAGAGATGATGAGAGTGGCCCCCTTCCATTATGGCAGTCACTACTCCAACAGCGGTACCGTCCTGCACTACCTGGTCCGGATGCCGCCTTTCACACGGATGTTCCTATCCTACCAAGGTGAAATTATCCAAAATAATCATGATGAAAACTTTAAAAAAAAGAGGAAAAAAAAAAGGGGCAGTTATGTAGGCTGAATTGTTTAAGATCTGGAAATTTAATTCTTGTTTTGCTGAGGATTAAACTCACCAACTACCAGGATCATGTTGAGGATACCCTTGAAAGCAGACTGTTTTGAAAAACTTTTTGATCATTATTTTCTCAGAATTTTTAAGACAGTATTCACAGAATAGTAAAGTTTATGTTTGAACAAATAAAAATAGCCTATGTATTGTAATTCTGTATGAGAGTGGATATGTGAGAAAATGAATTTCATACCTTAAAAATCTTTTTAGAACAGACACATGTTTTACATATTGCCAATAAATGTTTAGAAAAAAAAATGTAATGAGAGAGTGAATAAATGGCAGATCAATGCTGTTGATGTCAAGTTTGTTCATAAAATAGGGTCAAACTTTTGCTTGCACCGCCTTTGATGTAAAATTTGACTGACTTAAAAAGTTCAAATGAATGCGATCATAAGAAAGACATTTAATTATATTCATGAACATCAAGTCGATCAGTATGCTATCAGTATTTAGGTGCTAATGTGTATTTGTCACAGCAATAGATGTCATTCATGCAATAGCTTCATGGCCTTTCTGCTTTTGTCATTGTAATAATGACAGATCGAAACTTTGACATCCCAGACCGCACATTTCACAGTCTAGGCACATCATGGAGACTGTCCAGTTTTGAATCCAGCACGGATGTGAAGGAGCTGATTCCAGAATTTTTCTTTCTGCCTGAATTTTTTATCAACAGAGAAGGTGATTATTTTGACATAATTTGGATATTACAAAAAAGAAAATGGAAGACTCATATACTCCAGTCAATTTGTCATCATTTCTAAAAAAAAAAATTAAACTTATATTTTATATCAAAGTTATTTAGTGATTCAGCACTTGCCTTGAAATGATCCAGCACTTGCCTTGAAATTGCTCCACCTTGATTTGTATTTGAATACGAACTGTAAAAGTTATGGTTGAAGCTTGATTTTAATATTTGTTTTTATAGTTTGTCTGTTTACCTTCACATATTTCATCAAGGAAGCTTTTTATAAAGAGTCATTGTAAGGGAAACATTTAACTTGCACTTTTAATACTTGCTTGGCAAAAATGGTCAATGAACACTTCGATAAGCCTGTCTATCATGTTGAAATTTGGTGGTATTTTTGTTTTAGCTTAAAAGGGAAAAATTGTAGACTTGTGTTAAAACAGAGAGAATATCTTTTATTTTTCTCAATGAAGGATTAACCACCCAGCATGCATGTATGTTATATTCATTTTGTTTGTATCAAACCCCTCAGGATATGACTTTGGCTTGCGGCAGAATGGGCAGCAGGTGAACGATGTTATGCTGCCCCCTTGGTGTGAGGGAAATGCTCGTCTGTTTGTCCTCATTCACAGACAGGCCTTGGAATCGGACTATGTGAGGGCACTTCTTCACCATTGGCTGGATTTGGTTTTCGGCTACAAGCAGCAGGGAGAGGAAGCAATCAAAGCCATCAACGTCTTCCACCCATCTGTAAGCTTGCATTGTCAGTCCTCATCTGTGGTGCTGTTTACTTCTTCTTTCTCTCCATCTTCAGTCATTCCTACCTTTTCTCTTATTTCCGTTTATTAAATTTTTTGTTATCTACAGTATACATTTCTATCAAGCCATTGGTGAGAGACTGTGTCAGATGAAGTTTTGGCATTGATTTGATGTTTGATCTCTCCTTAGAATGTCAGAGGCTTTGCTTTGTAATTCATTTTTTTTATTGTTCTATATTTTTTTTTCTCTCTCCACAGACGTACTTTGGTGTTGATGCCAGCAAAATCAAGGAACCTTTGAAACGGCAAGCCTTACTGACCATGATCAGAACCTATGGTCAAACACCAAAACAGCTTTTCCGCTTTCCACACTCTGCAGTGCCTGTTAACTCTTTTGTCCTAGAGGACAATAGAAAGTCTTACGTGGTAATCCATGTACATGTGTACAATTTTCTGTCATTAATGGGTCTCATAATGATAATACAGATATTGTATTGCATTTATGTTAAGCTCAATCCTAAATTTAGCCTAACTCCAAGTGCTAATAAAAATTGTATAATCGTTGGTCTGTAGCTGATAGTATCAGCTAATTAGTTCTTTGCCTATAAAAGGACAGTTTAAAAGAGTGATTTTCTTTGTTGGTGTTCTTTGGATAGCTTTTCTGAAGCCTTTGATTTCTAATTGCAATTAATATATGCTAAAACATTATTCTCTTAAGGTGAAATAATACTCTTTTGTACAAATCTCTTTTAAGGTATTACACCTTTTTTTAATTAAAAATCAAACAAAACAAAACAAAATAAGACCCAACAAAACTCCACAAAATAAAATCAAATAAAAAATATAAAAAACAAGAAAAAACAAGCAACAAAAACATTTCTCATTTTCAAAGACACAATCCTAGAAGAATGTCACCCACCCCCCTCATGAAAAGTAAAGGTGAACCATGCCATTGACCTCAACATATTCCTGTGTCATACTCACAGCCTAGGCCAGTTTCCACTGTGGTTGGATTGAAATGGGGCAACTATTTAGGCTCTCCCGACTTGGGGCCCCCAGTTTACACCGACCTGGAGCAGAGCCGGCCCTTGAATGTGTCCAAGCTGATTGCACTTCCTGGAGGACTAATATTTGGTGTGGAGAAAAACGCCAGCATTCTTTTACTGCACGGGAAACGGAAAGGTCAGTTGACAATTTTACATAAGCATACAAATTATTGGGGTTTTTTGTGTGTGTGTGTGTTGTTGTTTTTATGAAATCCTTATTTTTAACATAATTTTACTAGCTTCATTTTCTTTTTCAGAGTATTATTATCCAGCTACATATTTGTTTATGGCTCTATTTGACAATTGTATTTTGATGCCAGGACAAATAGAAGCATAAGTTTTGAAATTGAATGTTACAAATGTAAATAATGTGATGAACTCATCTGGTGGCTCAGAAATAAATTTTACCTTGTCCTATGAGGGCCTACAACTTCAACCAGAGATGTTTGTTTGAAATATTCCACTATGTATAACTTAAATATCTTCTGTTAGTGTCTGAGTAATAATGAGTTACACCAATGTAAAAAAAAAAAAAAAAGGGCTAAAGCATGTTCAATGTCTTTCTACAACATAGAGAACTTAAGTTGAAAGTACAAAGAAATAATGAAGTAACTGAAAATAAAAACATCAGAAGAAAAGTATTTCATGACATATATACATATACAAATATATACATATATTTGAATGGTTGGGCCCTAGGTTTATTCTGAAAAGATATTGATTTTGTCTGATTTCTGAATACAGTTTGAAAGTTTGAAAATTTCATAAATTTGGTCTAGAGTACCTGAAAGATCTTTCTCTGAAAAACTGTGTATTCTTTCTTGAATCACAAGATTGTTTCTTCAGACTGAGAAGTCAATTTTGAGAATAGCTCTTTCACATACTCTGCTACCATATACAAAAACCCCCCAAAAACACAAGTTTTGAAATTCAAGGATTAA
Organism: Melibe bucephala; assembly: GCA_039654525.1. Classification (NCBI taxonomy): domain Eukaryota; kingdom Metazoa; phylum Mollusca; class Gastropoda; order Nudibranchia; family Dendronotidae; genus Melibe; species Melibe bucephala. The sequence continues at coordinate 13,233 of JBCJKE010077688.1, read as the reverse complement.
ATACTTGTTATTTAATAAAGTGAACAATTATCCTTTGCCTTCAGACATGGCTATGCAAATCACAGAGGTCATGTGGGCTGGTGTAGTAACCTGGGACCACCATGACAGCATCATACGTATCCATAGCAATGCAGACAGACCTGTGATTAATTTCATGGCTCACCATGGCTCTGGAAAGGTTTGTCTTCTTAATTGTGGGGACTGTTTTGAATCGTTTAAATCTCTTTAAATGGCTCTCAATTTATTTAATTACCAAAGTCTTTTAAGGTATTACATTTTTTTTTTAGAGAAAGGAGAGGATTGGAAAAAGTCATTAGCACTTCAAGAAGCATTTTTTTAAAGTGGTTTTTATCTTTTAATCAGTAGCTCTAAATTCTGTAACAGTTTCTTTTTTTTAAATTTCGAGTCTGAATCATCATCATCGTCATCATCATTATTTGTGCTGTTATTTTTATCATTATTATTATATTATTATTATTATTATTATTATTATTATTATTATTATTATTTTTATGATTATTATTATGGTTATAATCATTATGATTTTCATCATCATTATTACTAGTAGTAACATTTGTATTATCTTGTACTTATCATTATTATTGTTATAACTTTTACTATTATGAGGAAGATTATAATGTCGGTTGTTATTTTTTTATACCATTTTTATTATTATTATTTCTGTTAATAGTTTCTAACCAAATTTTTCTTAATGACTAATTACATTAGATCCCATAGACTTATGTAAATAAAAATATATAAAGAATAGTTTCAAGCAACAACTGACATCTGTGAAATTCTCCTAATGTTTTTCATTTCTTTTCAGATAACATGTGTAGAGGCTATCCCAGATTGCCGAATTCTTTTCACAGCAGGTACTGCTGGAGTCATCAATGCATACACGATGACTCACAATTCCTCCAAGGTACACAAGTCACCAAATATACATAGCATGACTTTGATAAAAAAAAAAAACATGTCTTTTTTTTTTTCTTGGAATATGTAAAGATTTTACTGCAAAGTGTGTGTTTTGCTTCCTCTCTGTTGTAATATTTTTCTTTATAATGCACTCCCATTTCAACATTTTCACAAAAACGTTACTAATTCTCCAAGCTTCATTTAGAATACTTGAAGTCAATGGCTTTTTATCATTGTCCTGTTTATTAATAGTTGTGGCATTTCTCTATACCTTATCAGAATAATAGAAGCATGTTAATTCTTCCTCCATCATTGATTTATACACTAAATGAAAAAGTCCACTGACCAGTGAAATTTTTTCTTATCATAGGAAACATTAATGAATAAATTTGGTTAGATCAAAAGAGGTAAGGAATGAAAAAAGCAAAAGCCTTTGTTTGATCCTTGATGTGTAAGTGAAATACATCATAGTATTATACAGCATAACACAAATTCACTGTCAGCGACTGGAGCTCAGCAGTACACATTATTTATCTGGTACGGATATTGTTTCAATAAATGCTTAGTGGGTATGCAGGATGCCTTTCACTATCTTTTTATTATTTTTTCTCATTACTTAAAACACAGCCTGAAGATAAAAAATCTCTACTGGCTCATGTTAATGATGTGGTTCATTCCTATTCCCACCTTCAGCTAAGCTGCCTTCAAGTCCGTGGTGTCAAGAAGACGTTGTACGGCCACTCTGGTCCGATCACCTGTTTGGTTGTATGCCATGCTTACAGCATTTTGGTTTCTGGCAGTGCTGATGGGACTTGCATCATATGGGACCTCAACAAACTGACATACGTCAGATCTATCACTAGTCATCAGTCTGAGGTGCAAGCTTTAACCATCAGCGAAACTCTTGGTGACATAGCGAGTGCCAGCCGTATGGGTAAGGCCTGAGATACATTTTGTCTCATTGATGCATCTCATAAATAATTAAAAGCATTTAAATGTATCACAAGGATAAAATTGTATAACTACAAAACAAAACAACAACCAAAAAACAACCTAATACAAAATAAAAACAACAAAAAATCAAAAAACAAAACGAAACAACAACAGCAAAACAACAAGAAACAAAAACACAGTATATATGATTTCTAGACACCCACTCTATCAAATCTAACAATCTAATTTCCAATACATTAGAAATTGTACCATCATGTTTGTTGTTTTCTCCTTTTTTGCTTTGTGATTGTTCCTGTACCCTTATTTACTGTTGTTATGAGTTGGCATTTCAAATGGGTTTTTTAATTCTATGTTCAATGTGTGAAGGAGAGAGCTCTTGCGTCCTGCAATTACACAACATCAACGCAGCTCCCATTGCCAGTTACACAGTGTACAACAACAAGATCCTTTGCCTTGCTTACTCAAATGCGCCAGAAGGAAAGTCTGTCAATGTCATTGCTGGTGGCCTGAAATCCGGTATTATTAGGTAATGAATAAAAAAAAAAGCAGATGAACATATCTCTCACAGCTGTTTGATCCTTGTGGTATCAGTTTATACATGAAACTCAGTCAGGGCAATGTTTATGCGATGAAGAGTACTTTGGTAAGTACAGGTAAGAGGAAGACGGAAAAGAAGGCATATCGATGGAATTAAGGAAGATATGATGGGAGCTGGTATAATAGAAGAGGAAGCAATGGATCCACTGTGGCGACCCTTAACAGGATAAGCTGAATGAAGAAGAAGAAGAAGATATAAGCACACTTATGTATAATTATAGTAAAGTACATATATAATTACTATATAAAAAGTAAACTTTTTAAAAATTATTTTTCTGTTATGATTATGATACAAGATAAACTCATTTTACATGAATGATGAGATATATGTATACAAGATTGTTACTTATTATGATACTCCAGGGTTTAAACTCAATTTTGTTTATCACGTAGGCTTTGGAGCAGTTAAAATCTATACATGATCGTTATGTGTTATGATACTACAGAGATTAAACTCTTGTTGTTTATTACTTAGGCTTTGGAGCAGTTGAAATGTTTACACGATTGTTATTTGTTTTAATACACCAGAGATTAAACTAATTTTTTGTAATTTACTTAGGCTTTGGAGCAGTTGGAATCTTTCCCCGCTTCGAGATCTCACTAAAGAACCGTCTCTTCTTCGGCCAGTTGCCAGGTAGGTATTGCATCGTCAAATGATCGGAGAGTTAAATTTTACTTAGGAATGTAACTGCATTTGACTAACCTTCTGTATTGTTATTATTAAATAGATACTTCTGGGTTAAAAAAAATTGTCTAAATATTTTTTTTGGATGATGTATTTTCTTGTAAAAGTATATTTTCCATCTTGATTTGGAGAACAATTTAATATTACTCACCAAATACCTAATTATATAGGCATGTAATTGAAGCCCCAAGGATGTAAGTTGTATAAAATATTACTAGTAATAAAGCATTACATTTCTCTTCCGTTTGTCAAGATGAAAGGATTTCTTCCTTAGATTCCTTATATTTTGCTTGATTTATTACCCACTCTAAATTTTCATACTTTCCTTTTTCTTTTTCAGTCTAACATTTTCATCAGATTCACAGTATATGATGGCAGTTGGTATCGACGGGATTGTTACTTTATGGGCCAAAGACACAAAGTCATTGCGGAGTCAGGCAAAGAATTTCCAAGTGATTTCCTCACCTGAAATGCTGAAAAGATAGAATCAATGAAATTGAGCAAAACTTCCTTGAAAAGAGATTATCTATGTGAAAGATATTTTGTTTTAGCCGTCGCTTCACATTTATGTTCTGCATAACAAACCGAGTCAGGTTCTGCCTTTAGATATACTCGTAGTTGTAGGCATTCCCTTTCATGTAACCCATAGCCTTTTAGAGATATGGCAGTTTTTTTTTTACTTAGTATCTGGATGGATGTTGGGAAGCAGCCAAAACAGTCATTATTGCATAACAGCCATTTAGGCGAAATGGACACTCACTTAAAAGCCCACTTATATTGGTGTGTTAAAAATACTGAATTATCTCCCTTATTTCACCTGATGTCTTGTATAAGCTGTAGGAGCCCACCTTGATGAGATTATTTATAATTATTGATTTGTTAAACATTTAGTGCATATATGTACAATACTCATTGACTGCTGGCATTAGTATTTTCATGAACGCCATATTCAATATAATGAGCTTTCCAGACGTTCCTCTTCGAAACTTGTTTGATTGGACCTCACGTGACTATTCCAGGTCAAAGGCTAATTTTGATAAACAAAAGATGAGGGCTGGGGTATTTTGATCATCACAACAACTATGTAGGATAAACTCTTTTTTTGTCAATCTGATGTTTGAAAGGAAGAGAAAATCTGTTTCATGCCCATAGCGTTCATTTATGCGGAACAGCCATTTATCAAGTCACAATTGTATTTAGACATCCCTAGATGTGTCGCAGGATTACTTTGTAGCACAGACCTGCCTTTTTATTAAGATTTAGATAACCAATTAGAGTCCTGCACACACTGATATACAGCAGTGTTATGCATTACCATTATCTTACTCTTTAGTCATTGGTTGTTTTTTTTGTTTTTGTTTTGGGTTTCTTTTTTTTTTTATTCATATCACACTTTTATATTATTCTCCTTTTTCATTTTTTTTTTTTTACAGCAAAGCAGGTGTTGAAAAGAAAATTGTTTTGTTTTCCAATAAGTGTGAATTACAATTATATGATCTCATCACAATAGTAGATCTACACAATGGTAGATATATGTATTGGTTGAGGAGAAAACAACAAAAAAACGTTCCCAACTTTAAAGTATTATATCTTTAAAAGCACATAGACCAAAATAATATATATAAAGTATACATAATATACATTGATTGTGTAAGTTGCAGTTAGATTGAAGTACCAACAACAAAGTTATATGTTCTTTTACAATACATATGTCAAAAATTCAAATATCAAGCTTAGTGAAATAAAATGACATTGTGAAACCAGGAGTAAGTTACTTCTCCAAGAGCTCCGTTGAGCCACAGTTCTATTCAATCACTTATCTTAATCTTTGTTCCGCTTTCAAATTGGTTTTCTTATCTCTTTAATGCAAATCTCATACAAAAACTATAAAATTCAGCATTTTAGTGTTTCCTCTGTGAATGTCTTTATTAGGAAATTCCTTCACTATATGGGCGCTATCCATTCTCTTTGTAGAGAATTTCAATCATTGCATCTCTATCACTTATACCATCAGTAGCACCTATCAATAGTAGAACACATCTAAATCTAGACAATAAACTCAATCTAGATCTAACCTAGTTGTGAAGGATAAGTTGTTGGTAAGATTACAAGTCTGGTAATTCTGAAATTAAAACTTTACAGTTAATAAACTTTTATATCAAATGTTTGTCTATCAATAAATACATGATATATTTTGTTGTAATCATTTCAATTTTGTAATAATATTTATATCTAGATGCATTGTCTGTCGTTTCTTATACTATCGAAATGAAAATAACTTTTGATCAGAAGTTAACCGAATATCTAGATCTAAGTCATGATTTCGATTACTACTTAAATTGTAGTTGGTCTACTAACTTTTCTCATCGGATTTCATTCCAATGAAAACCAATTTTTGACATCGGTCCATAAAATATTTAATAAAATATTAATATTTAATTAATTTTGCTATAGATTGGACTAAAATGTATACAAGTAATGTAAAATATCAATTACATGTAATTCACAGATGCAAAGTTCAGGTCCTTTATTTTCCCTTTTTTACAATAACATTTTATTTCATTATGCTCGATATTTTAACTTTTGACATGTATCGGTAAGGAACCCACCATTTTGTTTGTTGTTCGATGTAAATGTTATTTGTGGAATGGATGTAAATTATGTTAGTCTATATTTATACAAAAATGGTTCCATCAGTACTTTTAAAGCTGTAATGCTTCAAAGTTCATGACGTTTTTCATGGATCACCCGATATATATTATCTATATATAAATATATATGTTTGTTTGTAGTTACATCATGCATAAAAGCATTGAGAACAATTTCATTACTCTGAGCATAACATTGCAGATGTACAAATCCACTTTGACTTATTGCCTTTTGCTTGTGGAAATATTCAAGAGATGTTGATGGTTACTTTCACATAGCTGTATAGTATCTTGATGAGTGGCTGAAATTTGTGATGTATGGTAAGCCTTTAAACATGTATTTGGAATGCATGGCTTTATCGAAAGTAGTGTAAGCTATGTGCTTGTAGCATCAGATAAACATTGAGATATGAAATATTGAGGTCAAGGTATTCCCCCAAAACTTTGAGGTTCAGGGGATCTTAGATGTCAGTTTCTCTGGAGACCATTATTATGAGTGTTCTTGCTGTCTCTTCTTGCTGATTAGTTTCCTTCTCTAGTCACGGAGGGAGGAGGTACTGATGAGCTTTTGGATCTGTGTGACGCAAAGGAAATAAGAAAATATATAATTTACATGTTTGTGTACATACATCTAATTTTTGTGTCATAAAAGTTTGGTTACCATTTCTAGAATGCTATACTTTATTACATATTTACTAAAGATTAATAATTCTATGATAACATTGATTGAATGAAATGTTTTGAAGATTGAGAATGTTTTTCAGGTATATTTTCATTATTATGGCTGGAAAATAAAATAATTGAAATTGGAATTTTTTTTTCCTTTTTAAATTTAATGTAATGAGACATTGTATAACTAAGGTATAACGAAAGATAATTTGACGAAGTTGGTTTATTGTATTGGAATGTGAATTTTCATAAATACATAGTAAAAGAAACCTTGAGTAAAGAGTGCACAATAATTTAAGCTATTGCAAAGTGATATGGTTGATTCATAATGGTGTTAGATTTCTGTTGAAATGCACGTTGGCATGCATCAGATAATTCAGCATGAAAATGAATTAAGATCTTTATTGATCTTAATGAAAACAATTTTCAAGTGAATATTGCTTTTACTACATTTGATTTGACTTAAAGAAATTGTTTCTCAAGGCAAAGTAATTTCAATGACTGGATCATGTCCTTATGAATGATAACAATTCACCAATTTGTGATGTGCACTTTGCTTTCCTAATTTTCTGTTGTTGATAAAAATTGATATTCATTTTGCCATGGAAAGTTTTCTAAACAATGCCATTCCCTTTGTCTTGCTATGACAATTGAATGCATTTCATCATATCATTTAAAAGCAAAGATTATCAAAATAAGACAAAAAGAATTTCTCATTCAAATAAACTATTTATTGTAGTAAGAAGTTCAAAATTTAAAAAGGACCTTACTTATTGTTTATGGGTGTCTAAAATGATGGACTTCCAATAATGTTTGTTTTTAAAGGCCCGCCTTCTACTTACTGTATTTAATATTTTCTTTCATCAGTCTTTCATACTTTTGATATGACAAATTCTGTATATAAATTTATAATTTTCCTGTGTCAGACTGAATGCAGTTTGTCATGGTCTTATCTTGCTATCTCATCTATCTTCAAATATGAATGCGTTTTCTATATAACTGAAACAGTTTGAGAGTTGTTTTTTTGGGGTTTTTTTGTTTTTTTTTGCTTCTTCTCCGTGTCATTCATTGTATTTCCTGGTGAGTACTTTATCTTATTTCAGTTGTTTCAAATTAAAATGACTTGCAAGATTAAATGAAAGCTAAACAAAATTTACCCCCATCACTAAGTGTCTTATGAATTAAAGCAATTTAGTCAATCGAGTCAATCATATATAATTATATGTAATAAGTTTCTATAACCTTTTTCTACAATTTAAAATGAATATTTATATGGCTGCTGTGAATATTATGATGGTTAAAAGAGCTGAATCAAATGAACGCACTATAACATGAATTATGCAGATGTATTTTACCCATCTTTCAAATGTTTGTCTTCATAAGAATAATATTCATGTAATGTTCTTGTTATTGTTCGAGGAAATTAATTGAAATTTATAAATGTCATTTTGTATTAAACGAAATTGAGATTTAAATCCATTCCTGTTTTAATCCTGTCTGCTTGCATTAAAAGTTAATGAATGCTTATTTTTCTATTGCTGGCTTCATTAATTGTATTATTATCAGCCGTAAATAGGAATCAATACATCATAAATTAAAGTCATTTCCTTCTCATCATTACTGAATTTTTTAACCCACTGAATGGGTCAGGGTAAGCACTAGTAATACTGATACTGAGAAATCTCTGTCTTTGGTAATAAAACAATGAGATTCTTACTGTCATAAGCACTAGACAAATCGTCAATTTGTGAAACTTTCTACAAATCATAATATGTCTTCTCCAACTATCTAGAATTATTCATTTATGCTTAAAATACATTTCTATTTTTATGTAAAAGGATCAAAGAGTGTGTATTTGCCCATTGTTGATTTTTATGAAAGATCTCTATATTTGTTGTGATTTTGTAGAATCCACCTAGCTGAAAATCAGGTTATACTGTAATAATATTCAGACTCCCTCCGTTAAATCTCTATGATTATACATGTATTAATGAATATTAATATAAGAAAGACCCCATTATAATTCATCTCACTGTACTTATTTCATTTGTGCAATGAAATCTGCATTCTTTCTTCATTGCCATATATATATACATTATATCCTATTCATCATGTAGATGTTTTTGGGTTGGTTTTTTGTTTTGTTTAGGGTTTTTTTGTTTTGTTTTTTGTTTGTTTTTGTTTTTTCCTGATGTTTGAAAATATGATTGAGTTGCTTTAGTCATATTTTTTCTTTCTTTATTTTCTGTAAGTGTATGATAATATGATGCTACACATTTACAATACTGTAAGTCTTTCCTTCTTGTTCATTGTGGTTCACCTCCATATCTTTTCATTTTCATATTGCATTGGACCATGAGATCTACATGCACTCTCTTTGTGATGGCATGGGTACATTCCATAAATTCCATTAAGTCAATCTCATTGAATTAGTCAGTCAATCTGGTTTTGGTGTAGATCATTTTCCATCTCAGCATCTAAAGATAAGACAGATGTACATTGACTTAAAGTTTATTCAGTGTCTATTCCATTTCATGTGTGAAGTTCGACATTTTCCTTTGCACATTTTGTTTTTACAATTTTTATTTTGAAGTATGCATAATGAATGATAATAGTTAGCTAAATTATTATAGATTAGTTAGATGATTATACTAATGTCAAATGTGACACTTGATGCCAAAGATAAATACAACATGTTCTACAAATACATAAATGTGCTACACATAAATTATAATATGTATATATGGTTGGGGGTTTTGGGGTTGTTGTTTTGTTTTGTTTTTTCATGGGTCTTTTGGGGTTTTTTTTCTTCTTGTTTTTTGTGTTTGTGTTTTTTGTTTTTGTTGTTTGTTTTTGTTGTTGTTGTTGTTGTTGTTTGTTTTGTTTTGTTTGTTTGTTGTTTTTGTTGGGGTTTTTTTTTTTTTTGGG
>JBCJKE010077687.1:0-26038 GCA_039654525.1 Melibe bucephala | reverse complement strand
GAAACAGATCGTTTAGCTCCAATTACAATCTCAACTGAAATGCGTAAATCATTCCTTGAATATGCTATGTCAGTTATCGTTGCTCGTGCTCTTCCTGATGCACGTGATGGACTTAAGCCTGTTCATAGACGTATTCTTTACGGAATGCATGAACTTGGACTTTCAGCCTCAGTAGCACATAAAAAATCAGCTCGTATTGTCGGAGATGTACTTGGTAAGTATCACCCGCATGGTGACTCATCAGTATATGAAGCTATGGTACGTCTATCACAAGATTTCTCAATGAGATATCCAATGGTTGATGGTCATGGTAACTTCGGTTCAATAGATGGTGATGGCGCTGCTGCTATGCGTTATACAGAAGCTAGAATGTCAAGAATTGCCTCAACCATGGTTGATGGTATTAGAAAAAATACTGTAGATTATGTTCCTAACTATGATGGTTCAGAAACTGAACCTTCAGTATTACCTTCAAGAATTCCTAACCTCCTAGTTTCAGGAGCAACTGGTATTGCCGTTGGTATGGCAACATCAATTCCTCCTCATAACTTAACAGAGGTAATTAATGGAGTTATTGAACTAGCTCAAAACCCTGAAGTAACTAATGATGAATTAAATCAAATTGTTACAGGACCTGACTTCCCTACTGGTGGTATTCTTGTTGGTTCAGCTGGAATCAAACAAGCATACAATACTGGTAAAGGTAGTGTTAAAGTTAGATCAAAAACTCATATTGAAGAACTTAAAAATGGTAAAACTAGAATCATTGTTACTGAAATACCATACATGGTAAATAAAGCTAACATGATTGAAAAGATTGCTTATCTAGTTAAAGATAAAGTAGTTGAAGGAATTACTGACCTTAGAGATGAAACATCTCGTAAGGGAATTAGAATTGTTATTGAACTAAGAAGAGATATAGTTCCAGAAGTTATGCTTAATAAATTATTCAAGTTAACTCAACTGCAAACTTCTTTCTCAATGAACATGCTTGCTCTTGTAGACGGGGCACCTCAAGTACTTGATCTAAGAACTGCACTTGAAGTTTATCTGAAACACCAAATTAATGTTGTTACTAGAAGAACTCAATTTGACTTAGACAAAGCAAGTTCTAGAGCACATATTTTAGAAGGGCTTAAAAAAGCAACTGAAAACATTGACGCTGTAATCAAAGTGATTAGATCTTCTAGAAATGATGAAGAGGCTCAAAACCACTTAATCTCTCAATTTGACTTAAGCGATAAACAAGCTAAAGCTATTACTGATATGAGACTAGGAAGACTTACTGGTCTTGCTATTGAAAAAATGAATGATGAAATTGAAGAGTTGCATAATACAATTTCAGAATTAAGAAACATTCTTGATAACAAAGAAGTTCTAATTGAATTAATTATTAAAGAACTTAGAGAAACAAGAGATCGTTTTGGAGATGATCGTAAATCAGAAATCAATAACTCAATTGGAGATATTGCTGATGAAGATCTTATCCCTGTTAAAGACATTGCAATTACAATGTCAAATAGAGGATATGTTAAACGTATTCCGTTAGAAGAATACCAACTTCAAAATAGAGGTGGTGTTGGAACTAAAGGTATGAGCACATACGAAGATGATAATGTTGAAAAAATCTTAACAACTTCAACCCATACTGATCTCTTAATCTTTACAACTCTTGGTAAAGTTTACAGGATCAGAGCTCACCAAATTCCTGAGCTTTCAAAACAAGCTAAAGGTATTCCATTTGTTAATATAATCGGAATTGAAAAAGGTGAAAAAGTAATCTCATTACTTTCGGTAAAAGATTATGAACCTGGTAAATACTTATTAACAGTAACTAAAAAAGGTATTGTTAAGAAAACTCCTATTGAAGAGTACTCAAGAATCAATAGAAATGGTAAGATTGCTCTGAAAATGAGACCTGAAGATATGCTTGTTAAAGCAATGATTGTTAATGACTTTGATCAAGTTATTATTGGTGGTTCCCATGGTAAAGTTGTTAGATTTGATTCAACTCAAGTTCGTTCAATGGGTAGAACTGCAACTGGAGTTAAAGGTATTGATCTAGCTGATGATATTAATGCTAAAGTTGTTGGTGCATCATTATCAACAGGTGAAGGATACGTTCTTTCAGTTGGTGAAGATGGATTTGGTAAGATGACACTAGTTTCAGAATATCGTCAAACTAAACGTGGAGCTAAAGGTGTTAAATCAATTGACACTAGAAAAGCTGGATATCTAAAATTTGTTAACGTTGTTAATGGATCAGAAGATATTCTAATCGTAACTAAAAAAGGTATTACTATCAGAACAAGTCTAAACCAAATAGCTACTTCATCTAGAGGTACTAAAGGTGTTAAAGTAATTAGACTTCAAGATGGAAATACTATTAAATCAATTGCCGTTATTGATGTTCAACAAGTTCAAGAACAAGTTGAAGAGGCAATTAGAAAAACACAAGAAATCAATCTTAAATCATTAGTTGAAGCCCAAAAAGACCAACCAGTTGGTAAACAAGTTTCAGATGCTCGTGATAGTGAAGATAACTCTACTTACAATGAAAAAGTAGAAAAAGAAACTGACCAATAATTAATTTAAAAAGCTAAAACTGCACTCCTGATTTTTAGGAATGCAGTTTTTATTACAAGATTATTTCAAAGAAACTTTAATTATGTTATTATTTATGTGAAAGAGTATTCACATATGAAAAACAATATTTTAAAAACAACTTTAGGTATGATTTTGATATTAATCTTTATGGGGTTAATATTTAATTTTAAAATTAATCTGGTTTGAACTCATGGCGAAGCTATAAAAACAAATATTATTTTATGACCAATTCAGCAATTTACTGAACTATTAACATACAAGTGAATGCATGTAGATAATGCTAATGAAAGATTTGCATCTACTTTTAGCTTCTTTATCACTGAGCTCCCTTATATATTTATCTTAATCTTTATGTTTAGTTATCTCTTTAATTTTGCAAGAGCATTTTCAACTGATAAAGAAATAACTGAGTGATTATCAACAAAAAATGGCTTTGGTGGAAGATTAATGGGATCTCTTATTGGATTTGTTTCACCATTTTGTTCTTGTTCAACAATTCCGATCATGAACACATTAGCAAAATCAAGAGCTCCTTTTGGGACGGTTGTAAGTTTCTTAATTACCTCACCAATGATAAATGAGGCAGGTATAGCTATTATGTGAGCTTATTGAGGTTATAAAATAACTCTTATATATATTGCCTTTGGATTCTTAATCGGAATTATTGGTTCTTATGTAGCAACTACATTGAAGCTTCATGACCAATTTAGAATCAAACTTGATAAGCCAGAAGAAGATTCAAATGTCTTATCTCGAAAAATTACATTTTCTTATCTTCATAATAAGGCTTGATATGAAGCTAAAAAGATTTTTAAAGGTATTTGATGGATAATGGCAATTGCGCTGCTTATAGGTGCCTTTATGCATGGCTGAATACCACAAGAGTGAATTAGAAACAACGTCGGAAATAATTGATGAGCACCAATTGCCTTAGTTCCAATCGGAATGTTGCTATATCTAAATATAAGCGCCACTCTTCCAATTACTAAGGAATTAGTAGATGGGGGATTAGGGCTTGGACCCGCATTATCATTTACAATGGGGGTAAATACAATCTCATTACCAGAGATAATTATGCTTACTAAGATTTTTAAGCGTAAATTTATGTACTTCTTTGTTATATATCTTGTACTTGCAATATTAATATTTGCATACATACTAATGTTAATACCAGACTCGGTATTAATATAGAAAGGAACAATATGAAAATAGTTTATTATCAAAAAGCATGTAGCTGTAATTCATCAATGAAAAGCGTCTTTGATCAAGCAGTTAAAGAGGCTAAAGTAACCCTCGAAAGTTTTGAGGAAATATCTGATGAATCAGCTGCCAGTAAAGCAGGAATTCCCGAACTTCCGGCAGCTGTAATAAATGGTGAATTAGTTTTTTCTGGCTTTTTACCAACCTACAAAAAATTAATTAAGATTATAAAAAAGAAAAGTTAGTATTTAACTCTTTTTTTATGTAAAAAGCGACTTTTATACAAACCTCCTAAAATATATTTGGGATTTTTCACACTTTATTTACCTTATTAAGGTATAATTGAAAAATGCTATGAATACCTTACATACCACTGATCGTTTTTTTACTGACACTTGTGCCAGCATTTTACTATGGATTTAAGATCGGTTGAAGAGCTTCATTATTTATATCTTTAACTACATTTTTACTGGTAGCAATTGCGGTTTTAATTTTCTATTTTGCATATGAAGCAATTGTATGACCATGATGAAAAACTATTTATATTTCAGGCGATATAAAGCCTGGTAGTGGAATATCTGTTGGCTTGTTCAAGGAGATTGCGTCAATCAAGAAGATGGGTGTGCTTTTTGCCTCAGGTTGCTTTGCTCCAATTGCAATGCTAATTTCATGAGGTGTCTATCGTTCAGTTAGAAGACCACTTAATAAATATTTAGGACATAAAACTAATGAAGTTCAAGATGTCCAAAATCATAAAAATATTATTTCATTAAAAAACCGTAAGCCTTCAAAAATTATTGGTGGAGTAATTTTGATTACAAATACTACATTAATTGCAGGTATGTTAACTTCTACAGCTAACATTATTGTTATGCCTAGAGCTAACAGAAATACTTTTTCTAAAATAACTGATGGGATTGGTGGTATTTACGGAATAGGTCTTGGAAAGAATAATGAAGAAGGTAGAGTTATTCATGAGTTTATCTCAAAGCTTGATTCTAAAATAACCAGATCAATTAGTGAGTTTACAAATATTTCTGATAAGGATAAAGATAAAAACGAAGATTTCCTTAATGTTGATAAATTAAGAGATCTTATAACTCAAAAGTTGATTTTTGATGAACTGTTTAAAAACGAGAATGCTTCTTATGAATTATTTAAAGCAATAACAAAGAATATTAATCACATTATTAATCCGCTAATGTTCTTCAAGTCAATTGTTAGTGATGATTTAGAACATGGTAACCAGGTAGGATACAACATAAACGATGAATTCTATACATTAAATGATGCTCAAAAATGATTTAAGGAAAATACTAATTTAATAGATTCTATGAATTTCCCTCAAAGAGTAAAGAAATTATTCTTAGATGTTATCAATAGAAGTTTTGAAGATTTTAATGTTTCAGTATTTTATGAAAATGTAGAGCTTGCAAAATCAACACTAAGTGATGCGAAGACAGAGCTTGAAAATTACAAACAAGATTTAAAGAATTTATTAAGTTCAAATAAAAATGATTCTGACAAAAGAGCAGACTTAATTCAATCTCTGATTCCTAATCTTTATGGAATGCAAAATGATATGCCAAATTTTAGATATAAAGGTTATGACATTTCAGATGTTATGGCTAATGGTATTACAACTGATATAAATTATGAATTTAAAAATAATACAAATATTTCTAAAACAAAAACAGAAATAGATGGTTGATTTGAATCTTCAGAGATATCTAAAAATCCAAATCGTATTAAACTTAAGTCCGGTTACAGTGATACGAGTCTTACAAACACAAACAAAGGTGTTGTGTTTAATATGTTTAAAAATTACAAGGCAAGTAAAATCCAACAAGAATATGATATTGCAGTTCTTACACACTACCAAAATGTTCTTACCGTCTATGCAGACACTACATGACGTAATGCATTTAGTAAACTGAATTCTGAAAAAGAGAAAACAAACCAAATAATAAATATATTAAATATATTCAAAAAAGATTTAGATGATTTTAAAAACCGCAAAAAAAGCGCGGAACAACAACTCGAAAGCAATAGAGAAAAACTTGCTACAACCGAGAAAGATATCACTGAACTATCAGTATCATCAATTCCAACAAAAGAACAACAAAAAAATGCTGCATCAAACAGGGTAGGTGAAGCAAGAGCTAAACTAGACAATCTTGAATCTGAGAAAAATTCTAAAAAAGATAGTTTGGATAACGCCCAACAAAATTACGATAATGGAAATGATAATAAAAATGATTTAGAGAATTCTCTTAATAGTGAAGAAAAGAAACTTAAAGATAAATCATCAGAATTAGTAAAAATAACAAATGAAATTAGCGACCTTGAATCGGTTAAGTTAAATAAAAAAAATCAGATATCTGAAAAGAACGTAGAAATTAATTCTATAGTTAGAACCATTAATGAACTTCGTAATTCTGAGAATGATGAAGCATCCAAAATCACTGAACTCGAATCAAAAAAACAAAATTTAGAAGATGAAAAAGTAAAACTAGAAGAAGAATTAAGGCACACTGAAACTAATATAAGCTCAAAAATTGCGGAAAAGAATCAAATTAATCAAGAGAAGCAAAACATAACTTCTAATGTGAATGACTTAAAAGAGAGAGTCAAACGAGCCGCAGATGATCTTAAATCACTTAATTCAACCTTACAAAGAGCTAAAGAATCATATGAGGATGTTAGTGGAAGATATTCAAGTGCAGATTCTAATTTAAATGCAGCTTCTAGATCATTTAATAATATAAAACAAGAACTAGATAATCTCGAATATGAGTTATCCACTAAGAGAGATACAAAATCTCAATTAGAAGCTCAAATTAGTAACGAAGAGGATGAGATTAGTGAACTTAACTCTAGGATAGAAAGCAAAAGTCAAGATATAAGAGGTAAAGAAAACGACCTTAGAAATCAAAGAATCTCTCAGGGCAATGCTCAAAGGGATTTTGATGAAAAAAATAGAGTTAAGATATCTATGGAAAAAGAAAGGGATGCAAAGCTTTCAATTAAAAAGAATTCAGTAGACAGAGCAAATACATCATGAAAAAATCTTGAGACAAATATGAATCAATTAGATTCGTATCTAAATGAATTAACTAAGCTAAATGTTTCTTTAAAAGTGCAAGAGGAGTCTTACGAAACATTAATGACAAAAGATTCAAAACTTAAAGATAGAGCAGATGCCACAGGTTTAGAAGGTAAAACAAATACATCAAACTTATCATTTTACAACTTTAGAAAAGATGGTGATGATACTGGAGCCATTTATTACCACGAGCAACATATAAGATTTTTAAATTCTAAAATAGCTCAATTGGAAAAAATTAGAAATGAACGTGAAGATCAATATCACGAAGCGCGTTCAAGAATTATTAAAATGTATCAAGACTGATTAAACATATAGGAGAAACAAATGTTCAAAAAATTAGAATTAATAAGAACAAATGAAGGTAATAACATATTTGCCAGAACAAACATTCTTAAGAAATTATTTTCTTATGTTGTTTTCATATTTGCATTTAGTGCAACATTAGTTCTACTTTTTAGAATGACAGATAAAATTACTAATCTAGATTCAATTAAAAATATTCAGATTAAAGAGTATGCCGTTTATTCCTTCTATATTGGGTTTACCTGGTTTGCCTCAATTCATATTATTCGAACTATTAAAACATCCATTAAGAGTTTATATTTATCTTATTTAATGGCTATGGCAGGAATTGCTTATTTATGCTGAATGCTATTTTGAGGAGTTAATTATAAAGTTGTTGAATGGGTTGCCCTATATCAAAAGCTTAAATGAATAATTCCAATATGATCATTACTTATAGCGTGAGATTTTCTGAGAGTATTTATTGAATTTAAAATTAGACCATTCTTTTCAAAATACTTATTTTATAAAGTAATTACAAGTGGTGTTCTCGTATATTTAGCCATTATGATTAATTGAATAGTCCAAACATACTTAATTGACAAGCAACAATTTAATTACTTAGAGCAAATGACACTATTCCACTTGATATTTGGTTCCATGATGATATTAGTTATGGGATTCACATTATTTAAAATGAGTCGTTATGCTAAGTTCATATCCTCAGAAATATCCGCTGGTAAAGTTCTTCATTATCAAGAAAGAATCCTTACTCTTGGAACTATCTTTATTTGATTTATATCAACTGTTGCAATAAAAAATGTTTCATATATTTCGATTATCTATATTGTGATCGCCATCTTACTTATCGGAATGCTAGTTGCAATTTCACTGACAAAAAACGAAGCTGGTGGGAAGTCTCAAATTTATCGGCTAACTTCAATCGGTACAGTCTTTGGAACGACATTAATATTCTTTATCTTTAACGAATATGTTGAGGGGTCAAATATTAATTCAATTATTTGAATCGCTTCTATATTTACTATATTCTTATGAGATGCATGAGTGTCACCAAAGGTTTCCCCACTAAACAGGATTCTAGAGAGGGCATTCATCATCTTTGTCATCATTTATTTACTAGGTACCTGATTCATGTCTAATATCATTGATTACAATCTTTCGGATATACCTTTTGACTTACATCTGGTTCTGCAAATTATCCCTCTAGGGATTATAGGTATTCAATTAATTACTGAAACCTTAAAACTATACTGAGTATTGCACATCATTTCAAGCAACTCAAACAAACTAATTAAATTAAAAACAAAAAAACCTAAGGAGGTTCTAAATGTCTAAAAATGAACAAAAACTAGAAGCTAAGAAGCTAAAGCAAGAGCAAAATGCTCTTCAAAAAAGTAAAGCTCTTAAAATAAAAAAAGAACTGATGGAACTGAAAATTAGAAACAAGCAAGAGATTGCATTGGCTCGCAAGGAATTAAGAGGTAATGTTGAAAATGTTAAATTAGAAATAACAAAATCTAAAACTGAGCAATCTGCCCTTAGAGTAAAAATAAAACAAGAACTCCTTAAGGAGAAGAAAGTTGCCCGTCAAAATTTAATTAGTTCAAATGCTGAAATCAAGAAACAATTAACAAATATTGCAGAAAACAAAAAACTTCTTGCAGACGAGAATAAGCAAAATAGGGAAACTATTAAATTAGAAAAAAATAAACAAAAAGTTGCTTTATTAGGGGTAAAGAAAGAAAACAAAGAAAATATTGTATCTCTTAAAACTCAAATTAAAGCTGATAAACAAGTGGCTAAAGTTAAATTAATAGAAGTTAAGCAAGAGTCTCGCCAAAGAGCTGTAAAATCTCGTAATGAACTTTTAGAGAAAAAGAACAAACTTCGTGAAGTTGAAATTGAACAGAAAAAGTTCATTAGTAAGAAAAAGGGTGAAATCCTTGATAAGAAAAGAGAATTAAACCAGACTCGTCTTGATGCAAAAATCGAAGCAAAACAAAGAAGACAAAGTAAACTTGAACAATCAAAAGCGGCAGCATTAGAACTCAAACAAAAGAGAGTTGAGCTCAAACAAGAATTTGCGGGTAAAATTTCATCTATTAAAGAACAAGAAATGATTCAAAAAAATCAAATCAGACTACAAATTGATGAGGCTATAGAAGCAAAACAAAAACTTAAGCAAGAATTACAAGATGATGTTATCCAGGCAAAAGCTGAAATTGAAGAAATTAAAATTGAAAAACAAGCTGAAATTAATGAAGCTAAAATGCAATCTGCTGAAAGAATTTCAGAAGCTAAGATTGACAGTCATAAAGAAATTGAAGAATATAAATTTGAACTTGAATATAACGACGATGATGAAGTTGTTGAAAGTAATGAAGTTATACGTGGTGATCTTATTACAAGTTTGGGTAAAACTGACTTTAAAAAATACCAAAAAATTAATAAATCAAGTTCAGCCTTAAATATTGATAAATTAAAAGTAAATTCAGTTGATCTTGATGGAATAAAGGCATTCGAAGAATTGAATGTTAATAACGAAATGATGAATGTTGAAGAATTTGCAAAGTATTTATCATTCTTATACGATCAGGAGATTGACAGTTCTGATGTAATTGTTAAGGTTGCCTCAATTATCATTCCACTTCTGAGAGGAAAAGTATTCAGTTTCATTGACGGATATTTCACAGTTGAAAAATACAAGGGATTCAGATTTATTAAATATAGCAAACATCTGACTTCGCCTACATACAATATTATTTCATTACCTGAAGAGCAATTATTCAAAACCTTTGAAGAAATGGTGGTTGATAAATTAAACAAAAATGGTGTCATTAAAATAACTAATAACATCGCAATAAGAAAAGGAGAAAATGATTACGAAGTTCTAAATGGACTAGCATTCATTAAGTAATATGGATAAACAAAGAGTATTAAAAAGAATTAATAACTTGAAAAAAGTAAAAGCTATCGTTGAGATTGCTAAATTTGATACTCTTCAAAATATTGCTAAATCTACACAGGTTGCTAATCATCACTACGAAGCCAGCGAGGTAACTAAAGAGGCAATTATTTTTGCGAATAAAAAGTTTGCCAGAGGAAAATCAAGAAAAAATTCTAATAAACTTTTTATCTATGTCACAATACCTTCTAAGTTAATTAAAGTATCCTATGAAAAATTTGACCAAATAGTGATAAGAGAAATTACAAAAGAATCAGATTATATAATCCCAATCGGATCTCCAGCAATTGAATTTAGTAAAAAAAGAAAGCTGAAAGTATTAAAGAAATTTGATGATTTAGACACATCGCAAGATCAAGTAGTTTCACTTGTGAATAATGCTATGAAGGCTGGAGAGTTTTCTGACATATATTTAATAGCAAATACACCATCGCTATCAAAGAATTCATATAAGATATACCCAATTGAAACATCTGAACAGAAACATTCTTTAAGAAAGAAAAAGTTCTACTACTCACTATCAGATACTTTTAACAACATTACTAATTCATATGTTGAAAATATTATTAAAGGTATCTACCAAGAAACATATAAGGTTTTTTATAAGGAAAAATTATTGCGTCATGAATCATCTATTAAAAATATTGACGAAAGAATGCAAGATTTAAAAATGCAAGTAATTAAGCTAAATCGTAAAGAAGAAACTGATGACATGATCTTAGTGACTCAAAATGCACGGAGAGAAAGGAAATAATGAGAAAAGTACTTAGTATATTAACAACTAACAAGTCAATAGAACACAATTATTCAAGTGTTCGTATTTTTACTACTAAGTACAACAAGAAAATACGCAAAAATGAATTTCACTGTCCAAATGTTGCAAAACTAATTATTGAAACTGAAAAAGATATATTTGCATATGTTATTAACACACCAGTTATTATTTCCGATGAAAATAGAAATATTAAAATATATGCTCCAAGTGATTATGAATCAATATGTGAAATAAAATCAAATATGAGTAAGGATGATTTAGCTAGAGCAAAACATACAGTTAAACTACTTAAAAATAAACAGAAGTTAGGTATTTCGGTTGACGAAGTTATTGAAAAACACAAGAATGAACTTATTCTTGAGTCTGAAAAAGTTAAGAAAGCAAAACTATCTTATGAAGAAGGGGGAGGTTTCTAATGAATATGAATTTAAAAAAACAATCAGAAGAGTTAAAAATTCATCAAGCATACAGAGTTAATGCTAAAAGCGAATGGTATGATGAAAGAATTAATTCACTTATTAACAAATTGCAGTTGAATCGGAATATAGTTACCCGCTCAAAAGGTTCGGCAGACGAACTTTATGATAATTTTATTAAGTTTATAATAAAAAAATTAAATAATAAACATTATTTTAATGCCCGTCTTATAAATACTATTGAGAACGCAATAACTGAATATCCAAGTCTTAACATTTTAGATATTCTTACAGATGAATTACTAACACTTAGAAGTTATTTAACCGCAGATATTACTAGTGATGATAGTAATCCTTACTTTTCACTCTCTCAAATAATAGCGATTACAAGAAATGACTATAGCGAATTTAGAGGAGCTTCATTATTTGAAAATAATATTATTACCAAAATTAATGATGCATCATCTTCTTTAGATACTTTAACAAAAAATATTAAAGATAATTTAATAGTTAAAGCTAAAGACTATTTATCTAACTATAACCTTGCTTTAGAAGATACTCCAAAGCTTAAAGTTTTCCTTGAATCTCAGGATTCTATATGAACCTCAACATATAATAACGAGTTAAAAAATTCAACTCCAATTGGATTATCCGATTTAATTAGAGACAAATTATCTAAAATTGGAGCAGATGCAATTGATTATTCAGAAATAATAAGTGATTCATTTATTGATAAATTGTTTAATGAATTAATGCCTAACATCCAAGGCAAAGTATTAAAAATAGTAAAAGATGATATTGATAGTAAGACATTCATAACATCCTTTAAACAAGAACAAATTTTTGATCAAGATAAAAGCATTAGAGATGACCTTGGACCAGCAACTTTTATTAAAGATTTAGATGTAGTTCTTAAGAAATTTAACTTAACTAAAGACGATATTAGATTTGGTAATTTTAAGATTGTTAATGAAAATAAAGAATCATTAAAAATATCAGATGCAATCGGATTCATTGAAACTCCGCTTGAACTTAAGCTTGATGGTGAGTGACATGAAATTAACTATTACAGTAATAAGAGGATTGTTATATCGGTAGAGAGTATGAAGCGCCTTTTTGATTATATGTCCGAAAAAGGTATCTTAACCAACAAGAAAACAATCATAGCAAGTGAATTGCCAGCAATTTTAAATAGAAACAGCATGAATCTAAAAACATTATTTGAAAATTATGATTCAGCAACATTTGATAACATAACACTTCAACAATTGAAGCAATTATTTGATTTCAGCAGCGAAATCCTTACACAAGATGAACTTAATAAATTATTCGCAGGTTTACCTAATAATGATCAAATTCTGTTAAATGACCTTGATTTTAAATTTAAAATCACGCTTCATTGAGATAATCAAAAGCCATTATGAGATTCGATAAAAGTTTCGATAGATAAATTTGAAATATCTGATAAAACAAATAATGATATTAACTCTAAATACAAAACAATAAATGTTAAAACAAGTATTTTTAAAAGTCAAAATAATACCGAGATTTCATCACTTCCTGTAATTCTTAGAGATAAGTTAAAAATGATACAGTACAAAATACTCCTTCCTAAAATTTCATTCATCTTCAAAGACTCATTAAAAGATTATGACTTTCTTCTTAATAGAGAACCAGATTCATGAATTACAAATCTTGTTACCACTTGAGGAGTAAATGGTTTAAAGAATTTTGTAGAAAAGGAACTTAACACTGCAACTAATTCCGGCAGATTTGTCTTTAAGTTCTGACATGAAGAAGCTGATGCTTTAGGAACAGATTCTTACCTCTGGTATTTTGATGTTGAAGATAAATTGCTTGGCCAAACATATAGTGTTTCGGAAATAAACATTCCAATATTTGATGCAATACAAGTCATTAAACTTAAAGAACTTGATTTGAAAAAATATTTTAGATTAAACTTTGAAGAAATTAAAAAATTATCTAATCAGCAAAATATCACATTAGAAAATGCTCTTAAGTTATTCATCACAAAGGAAAATCAAGGTAAAATTATTGAAGATAATCTTGTTCTTAACTTACCTTCAGGTGAGCAAGTTATTCCTCTCATTAAATATGTCAAAAGAATTGAAAATGGTATTGAAGTAAGCAAAATTGAGCTTACATATGAATACGTCTATCAAAACTTCAATGAGTCAACTTCAAATACAAATAAAAGAACTTATACCTTTGAAATAGACGCAACTGCAAAACCAGTTACTATTGATCACCTTAATGATGGTAAAAAAGAACTTGATACAAAAGCAGACGAAGCATATCAAGATTTAAAGCAGAAATTCCCATACAACTCAAATATAAATAAAAATATATTTAATAAAATAATTAGTGATTTCTATTCAAAAGCAAAAATTGATCTTGAAAACGAAGTTCTAATGGAAGAAGATTTTAATGCACGTTTAGAAAAAGCTAAAGAAGATATCGATCGTTTAAAAGAAAAAACTATGAAAGATCTTGATATCGGATTTGACTATTTGACTATTTTGAACAGAATATTTAATGGAAAAATTCCGGCTGATATTTTAAAATGAGTAGAAGAAAATCCAGGAAAAATAATCCAGATGATTAATTTGGATCTTGATGATGAAACAATTAGAGAACTTCTAAAAAATTCTTGAATTAGAGACTTATTTAAGGAGACTGGAATCCTTGATATGGATGTAATCAAGAAAGCTCTACAAACCATGGAGCATATTAAAACAAATTATGGTTATGCTTACTTTGGAGCTGGAATTGGGTTAGGAGTTGCTGGACTGTTATCAGGATTTGCATCGGTCGCAACTTTAAAAGCATCTAAAAGATCGAAAAAATTAAGTAATTCAAATTCGACAATTAAATCAAGTAAATTGATAATTTCAACAACAACAGTATTGTCATTACTATTGCTGCTAGGATCAACATGTCTAATGCTATGATTCTTCATTACAAAAGGAGGTAGTTTTTAATGCCTAAAATAACAAAAATACAAGATAATATCATTACCATAGAAGGTAAGTATAAATATAAGCAAGAACAAATGTTTAAACTTTCAGAAGAAGCTGATGGTATGGTTTTATCTGCAACACCAACTGAGGCTCACTTATTAGTAATTGGTGATCCGGCTAAAATAAAAATTAAACAAGAGGTCAAGTTAAGTAAAAACACTATCGATGATATTCCTGTGCATGAAGGATATTTTGGCTCAATCATTTCTCCTTTTGGTGATATATTATTCCCGAATAAGAAAGCCAAAGGGAAATTGATTGACAAGCATAATTTTGATGCCCCATCTCCAGATTTACTAGATAGAGTAAAATTGAGCGAACCTATTGAAACAGGTATTTTAGCAATTGATACAATGATTCCAATAGGAAAAGGTCAACGTGAACTTATCATCGGTGATCGTACAACTGGAAAATCTGCAATAGCTTTAAGTACAATCATTAATCAAAAAGGTAAAGGTGTTAAATCAATATATGTTGCTGTTGGACAAAAACGTAACTCAGTAATTGCTTCATACAATATTCTAAAATCAAATAATGCCCATGAAGATACAATTATGATTTTCTCAAATCCAGATGCACCTGCTCAACAATTCCTAGCTCCTAAGATTGGTATGGCTATGGCCGAGGCTCTTGCTTATAAAGGCAATGATGTTTTAATTATTATTGATGATTTAACAAAACATGCTAATGTTTATCGTGAAATCTCTCTTTCAATAGGTAAGAATCCTGGACGTGAAGCATATCCTACAGATATCTTTTACCAACATTCAAGATTGCTGGAAAGAGCTGGTAAATTTAATAGCAAATATAAAAATGGAACAATCACCTGTTTACCAATAGTAGAAACTGTTAAAGAAGATATTGCATCACTAATTCCATCTAATGTTATTTCAATTACAGATGGGCAAATCTTTACATCGGCGGACTTGTTTAACAATGGTAACTTCCCTGCAATCAATATTGGTCTATCGGTTTCTCGTACTGGTAGTGCAGTTCAAAGTGATAAAGTTAAAACAATTTCTAAAGGACTTAAGGCCGATTATGCTGACCTTTCTGAAATTAAAAAATTCTCAGATATGTCAATTGACTTATCTCCAGAACTAGCATTAAAAATAGAGGAATGAAAATCCATTAACACAATGTTATTGCAATTTGGATTCAAAGGTTACTCTGAAGAGCAAATGCAAGTTATGATTGAGCTTTATAAAATGAAAGTTCTTCACAAAATTAAAGATCATTTAAAATTCTCTGTAGCATTCAGAAAATATTCTGAAACTGACAAGGCTGCTAAAAAACTTCTGAAGGACCTAAAGGATAATAAATTAAAAGGTGTTGAAATGAAGAAAGCTATTCATGCAGTATTTATTCCACTTGTAAGAATTGGTTCTGGAATTAAAACAGATATTATTACTGAAGCAGAATGAAATGAACTTAAGGAGGCTGAATAATGGCTGGAAAAATTATTAAAATTACAACTGATATTGTTGATGTTAATTTCCCTAAAAATGAAATGCCAAGATTAGGTCATATCCTCAAGACTAAATCCGGAAGTATCCTTTCTGCTGAAACAATTATTTCCGACTCAGTTGTAAGAACTATTGTTCTTAAGCAAAATACACAATTATCAATAGATGAGAGTGTTACTTCTACTAAGAAGCCTTTAAAGGCTCCTATTGGTAAGGAAGCTGTCGGTAGAATCTTCAATGTTCTTGGAGACCCTATTGATTCAAAACCTGTATCTAAAAATCAACAATATAATGATGTTGCAATTTACAAACCTAACGAAAAAGGTTTCTCAGCTAAGGAGAAATTACTAGAAACAGGAATTAAAGCGATTGACTTCTTTATTCCGATTGTACAAGGAGATAAAATTGGTCTTTTTGGTGGAGCTGGTGTTGGTAAAACACTTGTTATTAAAGAACTTATCAATAATATTTCAAGATTTGCTGAACAAGATAAAGATTCAGTTTCAATTCTGACAGGAGTCGGAGAAAGATCTAGAGAGGGAGAAGAACTTTATCATGAATTAAAGGAAGCTGATCTCCTTAAAAAAGTACTTTTATATTATGCCCAAATGAATGAGACACCTGGTGCTAGAATGAAAATTATTTACCCAGCTATAACAAGTGCTGAATATTTTAGAGATGTTAAAAAACAAAATGTTCTTATGTTTATTGACAACATTTACCGTTTCACTCAAGCTGGTGCTGAACTTTCTTCCTCACTAGGAAAAATCCCATCCCAATCTGGATACCAACCAACTCTTCAAACTGAAATTTCAAATGTTCAAGAGAGATTATCAAATTCAGATAATGGAACTATAACTTCTTTCCAAACGGTTTTTGTTCCTGCTGATGATATTACAGATCCTGCAGCCGTTGCCATCTTCTCTCATCTAGATGGTTCGCTAGTCTTAGATAGAAAGATTGCTGCAGCAGGACGTTACCCTGCTATTGATCCTCTTCAATCTTCATCTAACAATGCTCAAAGAGAAATTATTGGTGATCGTCATCTATCAGCTCTTATGAGTGTTAGAAAACATCTGCAAAGGTTTGAAGAACTTGAAGATCTATTAGCCATCCTTGGAACGAGTGGAATCTCAGAAGAAGACTTAAAAATAGTTGAAAGATCTAGAAAGATTCAAAACTTCTTTACTCAAAACTTTTTCACCGCTGAAGAATTTACTCAAAATAAAGGTGATTTTGTTCCATTGAAAAAAACAATCGAATCAATTGAACTTATTTTAGATGGTACTCTTGATAAATTAGACCCTTCAGATTTTCTATATATCGCTGATGCTAAACCATTAATAGAGAAAGCGGAGAGAATTGCCGAGAAAGAAAAAGAAGCAAATCGTAAGTTGTCTAAGGGTGAAGAAAAACTTTTAGTTAAAGAAAACAAAAGAAAACAAAAGAAACTTAAAAAAGCTAATAAAAAGAAATAAATTAATATACTTAAAAACTACACACCTAGTTAGATGTGTAGTTTTTCTATATCAATTACTTCTTATATAGAGGATAGATAATATGGTTATTAGCGATCACTTTCATGATTCCTAGGAAATCACCAGTTAAATCATTTGCTAAACTCTTCTTAATAACTTCTTCGTTAGCTCCGCCTCATCCTAGGTTAATTTGAAATGGTGTAAAACCTTGTCCTACTAATTCACTTTTAGTAGTTGTTACTAGTATTCCGTTGCTAAAAATATAATTAAGAGAAGGAATTTGTAATTTTTCCACAAGTGCTTCCTGGACAGCAGGAGTAAGTGCTTTTCTTAATTTAATTGGATCATTGTATTTATATTTAAAGATCTTATTAAATTCCTCATTTTCAAGTGTCTCGTGTTTTTTATTAAAAATATTCTTACCTCTTTTAATTCGAACTTCAAAACTGTTTCAACTTTCATTAAATCCATTTGTGATTGTATAAAATTGATTCATTCTATATGTCTTGCTAACCGTTCTTCCTTTGCTATCTGTATAAGTTCTTATTCATTTTCAACCTATTTCAACTAAAGAAGTTTCAATACCATTTTGTTTAAAAGCTACAACGGGAGAAGTTCTTTCTATTACAGCATCTCCGGGTGAAAGTCTGTACTTACCAATGAAAGGGAAAACACTTTGGAAATCCGTTTGATATACATCCTCTTCCTTAATTCCGTAGTATGTAAATCATTTTTTTGTGATTTGAAGCAAATCAACATTCCTTACTGCATTCCTAATTATTTTTCGATGTTTTCCTAAACCCATGATTGCAAATATTAAGGCAGTAATTGCGCCCATTGCAATAATTATATTTATGATAAGACCACCAGGAACCATAAACCCAATTGGAAACATTAGTATGCAAAATAATGTCATAATCATAAAGTGCATGGTAATGAATCATCCGTTTATTAAATATTTATCAAATGCCTTGATTGTTTCCAGCTTTACATTTTCAACTGAATATTTAGTGAAATCTTCAATTTCACTTTTGTCTAATTTATAGTTATCTATTAATTTACGATTTATTTTTTTCATGAAAATATTATATTCTATTTGCAAAATAAATAGTGTGGATTTTATATTTTTTGCTCATCAACTCACTTAATAAAATTAATTACACTTTTATATTTAGTTTCCCTTGTTGAACCTCTGTAATGGAAGTTTGCTTTAATAAAATTTTCTTCTTTGAACAAAGAAGGAGAAATATATACTTTGTTGACTTGATTTTTATCGAATTGACCCATTGCTCTTGAGTTTCCTGTTAGAGTGAAAAATAAGGCAACTCCATCTCTTGAATGGTGTTCATGACTTTTACTAAGGTGGGTCACTATATATCCGAATTCTCTTAACTTCTCATAAAAGAATCAACCAACTGCATTACATGATCTAGAAGATGATATATAAACTTTCTTACCTTTAATATATGGTAATATATCTTCTCTAGGATTTATCAATTTTAATTCACTATTTCTAAAATCTGCATAATTAGCATATCCATGCTGTTTTACATATCTAGATATTGTCGAAATTGAAATGCCAGTTTCATTTGAAACAGTTACTATTTTATCCCTTTTATTTTTAGAAAAGTATTTTTCCAAGATAGAATTGCTCTCATTATTTCTAGACATATTTAAATAATAACATTTAAAATAGTTTTGATTATAAGATTATTTTCATAAAAAGCAATGCATTAAAACAATGTTCTATAATGTTTAAAAAGGAGACATATTATGAAGAAAAGAGTATTTGCATTTGATATAGATGGAACATTAATGACATCTGAGCACAAAATGCTAGATGAAACAAAAGAGAAACTAGACGCTTTAAAAGAAAAAGGTCATTTTATAGCACTTTCAACAGGGAGGGGAATGGCCAATTTAAAGGAAACTATGGAGGAATACTCAAAATGAGATTTTGTAGTTTGTAACAATGGAGCCTACGTTGTAGATCTAAGAGGAGAGAAACCTATTTTCCATTACGATAAGCACATTCCAACTAAAACAACAATGGATATTTTGGATATATGTGAGAAAGAAAAAGGGTTATTTTTAATACATGCGACTCATGACGCTTTTAGAGGTATTTTTCTTGATGAAGAAAAGGTCAAAAATGAGGTTTTAGCTAAACGAACTGCAATGTGAAAAGAGTCTACTGTTCTTTCAACCAAAGAAGAGTTAATTAAATCAATAAAAGAATTTGACATTACACAAGCCGCTCTGATGTTTGAACCTGAAGATCGAGATGGCATTTCTAAAAAAATAACTACTAAGTTCAAAAATGAAGTTGATATTCATATTGCTGGAGGTGTTTTTATTGATATTGTGCCAAAAGGAACGACCAAAACTAAAGGTTTAAAAGTTATCTCAAGTTTAGTAGATATTCCATTAAAAAGATTTGTAGCTTTTGGAGATTCGGATAATGATATTGCAATGCTTTTAGATTCTGGAAAGTCTTACGTTATGTGTAATGGTACAGAAAATGCAATTAATGCAGCTGATGAAATCATAGGCGATAATAATTCCCCATCAATTGCACGCACTCTTGATAGATATATTTTAGATAAGCATGTTATTTTAAACTCAGACGATTTTGGTTTGACAAGAGCGGTTTCTCAGGAAATGATAAGATTAGCAGGAATGGGCGCAGTAACATCTGCAACAGTTTTGGCAAACTTGGTTCATCATGATGATTTAATCAAAATGGCAAAAATAAATAATATGTCCATAGGGCTTCACTTTACTCTTGACACTGGTCCTGCATCGATTGAACGTGATGGTTTTACATCAAATGGAATGTATGAGAAAAAAGCAGATATCGCCTCTCTTGATGAAAACTACATTTTAGAATCTCTTAAATTACAATATGAAAAAGTTTCTAATCATACAAAGGTTTCACATATTGATTCTCATCATCACATTCATATTCATCATAAAAATGTTCAAAATGTTGTCCTTAAATTTGCAAAAGATAAAGGCATTCTTGTTAGGGAATCTAAAAAAGATGGCCTTGGAGAAAGAGAAATTTTAGTTGGCATGTATGATAATGAAATTAAAAAATATCCTAAAAAAGTACTTGCAGACATAAAAAATGAAGGTATTTATGATTTTGGTTATCACCCAGGAAAAGTAGATGAAGATCTTAAAAAGATATCATCTTACACCTACCGCAGAGAGGAAGAATCAGAAAAAATAATTGAGGTTCTTGATTTACTGAAAAAGAATGGTGTAAATATAATTTCATACAATGATGTTAAGGACTATGAATAAATAATCAAGTGAAATTTATCCATATATAACTTGAAAGAAAGGGGAAAATTATTAAAAATTTTCCCTTTTGTTTCCCATTATTATGAAAACTTTTTCTCTATACCTTTTGATAGTTAATATTATTAGATAATTATTTAGTATTAAAAAATAATACACATTTTGAAAGGAAAAAATATGGTTAAAACTAAAACAGTTCAGGCTATAGTATTCTCTACTGTTCTTATCATAATGCTCATTCTAGGTATATGTTATTCTACTGGTGTAATGGGTCCTGTATTGGAAGATAAGCAACTAACTAGTGAAGGATTACTAGGCGCTGGACTTTTATCACTAACTGCTGTTGTGTGATTATGAACATTAGCTGTTTTATGGGCACCACTTAGAAAATGAAAAAATAAATCAATTCAATTAACTACAATTTTATTTTCTACATTTGTTATGCCGATAATCGCATTTGTTTATGGAATTGTTTACCTTGCAATAAAAAAAGATTCAGAAGAATCAATTAATATTCCTGAGAGAAAGGCGGAAGAATAATCATGACTACACAAGCAAATAAAAAGTCAAAATTTGTTGAAAAACTTGATAGAATGGTTGCTCCTCTATCTAAAATTGGTACACAAAAACACTTAACAGCTCTTAGAGATGGTTTTGCAATGATCATTCCATTTACAATCGCGGGAGCGATGGCAATCTTGTTCATCACAATCGTCTTTGGTGGGTGAGGAGCTGAGAAAACATCAATCTTTGGACTTCTTGCGCACGCATCTGGAAACACAGTTGTAAACTACTCTAATCTATATAACTCTGATACTTCTTGAGCAATGCAAGGAAACTTCCTTGAAGTTGCCAAGTACGGTCAGACTATGTTTAGCTGAATTAACTCAGCAACACTTGGAAGTATTTCACTATACATTCCATTATTCATTGGTACTGCAATGGCATCAACAAGAAGGATTCAAACTCCTATACTTGGTGGAACAATTTCTCTTGCAGTATTTCTAGCAATGACAGGAGCAGATGCTTCACTATTCTCTTCGACAGGTATGCTTACAGCACTTATTGCTGGACTTGCGGGTTCAGAAACATATTGTGCTTTAGTTAATTCTGGGAAGATGACATTGAGACTACCTTCTTCAGTTCCACCTGCAGTTGGTAGAGCATTTGGAGCATTGCTTCCAGCATTCATTACAGTTGCAATGTTTGCATCACTTAACGTTCTTGTATCACTATCATTTATTGGTTTAACTGATGGTAAGCTAAGTGATGGAGCTAGTTTATTTACGCTTTCGCGTGTAATAAACATAGTAGTTCTTCAACCATTTATGCTTATGGCAAGAAATGGTGGAGACATTGGGCTACTTATAGCCTACACATTCTTCGTTGGATTCTTATGATTCTTCGGAATTCATGGGCCTAACACGCTGGGTGGAGCCTTTGGTCCTATATCACTTCTTATGTGAATTGATAATATGGCCGGTGGTAAAAATGTTCTTATGGAACAAGTATGATCTGGATTCGGATTCTTTGGTGGATCTGGTGCCACCCTTATGCTTGTTATATTATCGATAATTTTACTTGGTAAGGGTTCTCCAACAAGAGAGGTTTCAAAATTTGCACTTCCAGCAGGTGTATTTGAAATCAATGAACCAGTTATATTTGGATTCCCAATTATGTATAACCCAATTTATGGAATTCCATTTATTCTATCAGTTCCTGTGTCAATGATTTGGCCAATACTGGCTATTAAAGGTGGCTGAATGAATCCTCCGACACTATTGGCACCATGAACAACACCTCCGATTCTATATGGATTGATTGTTACTCAATTCGACTACAGATCGATATTCGTATCGTTACTAGCTCTAATAACTCAAACTCTAATATGATTACCATTTGTCCTATGACAAAGAAAAGATGATAGACAAAAACTTGGAATTAATTCTACAGTTTCATTAGCTTTCTGAAGAAGGAGAAAACATGCTTAAGAAAAAATGAATAATAACAGCAGGTACATTGACAGCAGTTGCGGCGTTTGCAGTTGGTGTTGCAGTTCCAATAGCTGTTAGAGATCACGAAAAATCTTGAACTGTAAAAATTGCTAACTCTTCTGGAGGACGTTATACTTTAACTCAATTAGATCCATCTTCAAACAAACCAAAATTGACAGATGATGCTAAGCAAATTTGAGATTTAAAAGATACAGATGAACATAAAAGAGTTGTAGCAAGTTATTTAGATGTAACAGAACCATCACAAATTCAACTTGCAATTTCAGGTGGAGAAAAGTATTCAAATGGTTTAGAAAAACTATTCTACGATTTAACAAAAAACTTTTCTAAAAATGCCGATAACTTAACACTATCATTCGCCGGAGTGAAGGGTGCCCCAAACGTAGCTTTCGATAAAGCATTCATTAATGCTTCTGAGGCAGATAAACATGCCGATCTTGAAAGTATCGTTACTTCAACAGCAATACTTTCTGAAGGTAATGCAAAAACAGAGGCTATTCCGGCAGCAAAAAAAGTTTATGATGCTAAAAAAGAGGCATACGATGCAGCGGTAAAAGAAAGTAAACCAAAAGCAGAAATCGATGCAGCAAAAGCAGCAATGGAAAATGCTAAGAAGGATTTGGATAATGCTATTTCTGAATTAAAAACATGAAAAGAAACTGCATTTGGTAAAACATTAACTAATGCAATCGCATATGATTTACAAAAAGGTATTACATCAGTTAACTTCTACGATGAAATTGATGATGTCATCGATAGAACTACTCTGCTTGAAGCAAAAACAGCACTTGAAAATATTTACAAATAAGTCATAAATTGATTAACTAAATAGAGTCAACCGCACGGTTGATTTTATTATTTTATTTTTCTTTTATGAAAATATTTTTATAATTAATAGTAGTAAATAATGATTGATATAATTCATATACAGTATTTGTTTGGAAAGAAGGTAAAATGAGCACATTGTCAATGATTATGATAACAATCGGATTTATTGTATTTATGATTCCATCAATAACTTGATGTTACATTGCGGTAAAAAGGACATCTGGTGAAATTCCTTGAAAAGTACATAGATTTCATAAGGTTTCTTGATTTTTTTGTCTACCAATAAGTATTGTTATTACAACTAGTGGAATATTAATTTCATTAATATAAAGGAGAGTAAAGTGAGTAATAAATTTTTAAAATTTCCAGAGAATTTTCTGTGAGGTGGCGCAGCTGCAGCAGAACAATCTGAAGGACATGGAAACACAGGCAAAGCTCCAACAGTTTGAGATAAATTTTTTGAAGAAGATCCAAAAGCTTTTTGAGAAGGAGTTGGTCCATCGATAACTTCAGACTTCTTTAATCAATATAAAACTGATTTAGCATTATTTAAATCATTTAATGCCAACTCATATAGATTAGGGATATCATGAGCAAGAGTTATGCCAGATGGAAAGAATGTATCTGAAAAAGGATTACAGTACTATAGAGACGTTGTTAATGAAGCATATAAAAATGGGATTAAAATAATTCTTAATTTATTCCATTTTGATATGCCGCTATGAGCACACGAAAAAGGTGATTGAGCATCAAAAGAAGTAGTTGAATCGTTTGTTAAATTTGCAGATTTAGTACTTGAAGAGTTTGCGGACAAAGTAGACTATGTTGCTACATTTAATGAACCAGGAGTTCCAGTTATTCAAGGGTACCAAAACTTTAATCACTGACCAAGAGTAAAAAATAATAAACTTGCCTTCCAAGTAGGATACGGAATTCTTTTAGCTCACTCAAAAGTTGTCAAACTTTTCAGAGAAAAATATAATAATTCAAAAGCGCAGATAGGTGCAGTAATTAATGTAAACCCTCCAATTGTTAAAGATGGAAAAACCGGGACAAAAGCAGATGAATATTCAGCATGATTATTTGGCTTATTGCATAATGATTTATGATTATACCCAATGATAAAAGGTGAATGACCAAAAGGTGCAATAGAATTTGCTGAAAAACATAATATAGTTCCAGAACATACTCAAGAGGAATTAGATATTATTGCTGAAACAAAAATTGACTTTTTAGGTACAAACTTTTATGCTCCTACAAGAATAGTTGCTTCTGATAATGATAATCCTGACTGTTTCTTTGATACATTCAAGGATTATCATTATGAAAATGCTAGATACAATGTTTTTAGAGGATGAGAAATCAGACCTGAATCACTATACGATCTTGCAAAAGTACTTAGAGAAGATTTTGATAACATCCCTTTCTACATTTCTGAAAACGGTATGGGCGTTGAAGGTGAAGATCAATTTAGAGATGAATCAGGCCAAATTCAAGATGACTATAGAATTGCTTTTCTTCAAGAACATTTAGAACAAATACATAAAGCTATGGAAGAAGGATCTAATTGTTTCGGTTACCACATGTGAGCAATGACAGATAATTGATCATGAAGAAATGCTTACAAAAACAGATATGGTTTTGTTGAAATAAATCTTAAAGATCAGTCAAGAAAACTGAAAAAATCAGCCGAATGATTTAGGGAAATGACAAAAGCTGGCGGATTTGAAACTGGTTACAAAAAAATCGAGGAGACTATTGACTTAGCTAAAGCTAAGTTCACACCTTCTGTATAAAATGGCAAAAAATAAAAAACCTGAATTTGCTGATTTTCCAGAGATACCAGGCAACTCAATTAAAGAAGTTTTTCATAAAGATAGAAAATATGATTCGGTATATGATGAATATAAGAGAATCTTTCAGCACGGTAAATCTATTAGGATAGAATATTCAAAGCCTCTTCCGGAATTACTTGAAAAACTTGTTATCACACTAATGAATCAGTCTAAATATAAAATTACAAAAAACGACCTTTTCCAAGGATCGGTTATTTATTCCTATGGAAAAAACAATGTGCCCAAACAAAGAGTTAAAATTATCACTTATGAAAATAAAAAAAATCAGTCTAAGTTCATGTTTCAAGCTGCGTTTAAGTCAGGTGAAATAAGAACAACATTAAGGCTTCAAAAACCTAATTTCATAGGTAGAGATAAATACGTTGTAATATCATTTGAGCAATTATTTAAAAGAGAAAATACTTATTTTGGATTAAAGGATGAATTTAGAAAAAGATTTATTAAAAAAGAGGTCGAATTCAAAGCTGCCATTCTTTTTCAAAAACTACAAAGTATGAAATTATATACAAAAGCCAAACTACCAGAATGGGCGGTAAAAGCACTTATCAAAAACGGTAAGCACATTTAATTATCAAATATTAAACCCTATAAAATGGGTTCTTCATTGTAATTCAAAGTGCAACACCTAAAGTAAATAAATTATACTTCAATGGAATTCATTCCATTGTTTTAT
>JBCJKE010077577.1:0-11469 GCA_039654525.1 Melibe bucephala | reverse complement strand
ATATTATCTTTATAAGTTTTAAAACTGCAGTTAACTGTTATGACCTATTTTCTCTGATAACATTATCCTTACCAATGGATATTTCGATTGTTTTGCAATAAATCAAACATGCTATCACAGAGTTAAAGGCCTTAAAAAATCATCAATATAAAGAAGGGATACAAGCTCTTCCATATGACTCTTAACTGTGAACCAATTGGACTCCCCTCCACACCCCAACTCCCACCCCCTTCCACATGGGGAATTGGAAACATCCTCAATTTCCATTGCTTCAATCTGCCAGAAGTGATAATTTTTATACCAGAAATTAAGTGACGTCATTTTAGAATTATTGTCCTTGAAAGATCATTAAGTACAAATTTATTCAATGTACTATATCTGCTTAACGAGCCAATATCTCAAAATTAGTAAAATTAAAAAGCGTTTTACTTATTGTTTCCAATACTGGAATCTATAACATGGGGTATTTTTTTTTGTCTTCCAAAATTAATGCTGCCTTTACAGAGTTATAGTCCTTGAAAAGTCAGTAAGCGTAAACAAACTCTCATCCACGAGCATATAAATACTGCAGGTCAACTGGGCCTCTCCCCTTTTGCCCTTCCCAGTGTCAGTGTCAATTATTAGTGACATTTAGTTCTTCTAATACATGTACTAGGATGCCTCAGAAAGTACATTTTGTTTGTTTGCCACGATTTAAGTGTTGCCATCACAGAGTTATCATCTTTGAAAAGTTATGAATTGTAAATGCATACACGCCATGCTGCTTTGGCCAATATCTCAAAATTGATGAAAAATAAGGGCTTATAACTTCTGCTTTCTGATAGCGAGATCCTTACAGACTCATGTTTTATTTCCTTGACAAACATAAAATGTTGGCTTAACAGTTATCACCTTGAAATGTCATTATTAATACAAATGTAAGGCCTTCAATATTACTAATATTAGTGTTAGCGAGCCTATGTAGTAAAGTAGTTTAGGCAAGCTTCAAGCTCGGCGGGGGTTATGGTTGTAGACAAAAATTAATACAAAAAGTATACAAGGGAAAATAAAGGGCCTATAGAAGGACCCTGTTGTAAACGATACCCTGCTGTAACAGGGTCCCATTGTAGCTGAGCTCTACTGTATTTGTTATTTTTGAGGTTTTGTTGTGTAATAGTTCATTTCTGTAATCTTTTTTTAATTTGATAATTTAAGTAGTTGACATTTTTCTGGATGGAATTCCATTTTCTATTCTTTTTCCCATATCGGAGTGAGTTACGATAATTTTGGAGCATTTTACAATCATTATTTTTTATTTCTCTGTACAACAGGCTATCGTCTCTCATTTTGGTGCCTGATGTGAGGTTGTGATCGATCATTTATATATAATAAAAATAAAGTGGACCTAATACAGAACTCTGTGGTACATGCACTCCTGATAGATCAGGTTCGAGGCTTGACTCAACTCCTACAATAACTTTTTGAGTTCTACCTAAAAGGAATGCTTTCGTCCAGTCTAGTAATGTGCCTTGCATTCCATGTTGTTTAAGCTTTATTAATAGCCCATGGTTGTCTACAGTATCGAAAGCTTTTGAAAAATCTAGGAGTCCTGCATCTATTTCTTCTTTCCTATTCATGCAGTTGCTGAAATCTTTTATGGTTATTGGTTGAGTTCCACAGCTTCTTTTACTAAATCCATTTGTTCACACTTGCACCCTAGAGATAAAACATCTCCAAATAAAATATAAACAAAATTTTGACAAATAAAAACATTGACATTCATATCCTGTGGATTCCTGGACACCTAAACACTTCTAGATATGAAACAGCTGGTGAATTTACAAAGGTGGGGTCAACCTTATTACAACTTAACCCTCCTGTCTCCTGTGGAACAGTCCAAAGAGTCATGAGAACAAAAATGCCAAACATGAGTGGCAGAAGACTACATAAATATATGCCAACTCAGACATAATATCCTGACTTCAGAAAGAAAAAATCAGGGCACATTTTTACGTTGAAAACTGACCTTTTTCCTTTCAACTACCATCTAAATAAAACATGCCCTCAACTTTCCCCACTTTGCTGAAAAACTAAAACTAAGGAAATTGCAAGTGATACACAGGAATGGAGAGTCTTCGGCAGAAAAATAAGGAGAGCTGCCAAGGCTACAAAGTTGGATGACAATGCTAGCATA
Organism: Melibe bucephala; assembly: GCA_039654525.1. Lineage (NCBI taxonomy): Eukaryota > Metazoa > Mollusca > Gastropoda > Nudibranchia > Dendronotidae > Melibe > Melibe bucephala. The sequence continues at coordinate 9,296 of JBCJKE010077577.1, read as the reverse complement.
CGGATTTAAGTCAAGTCAAGCGAAAAACTAAAAAAGTACCTGAGACAAATCCTCCTGGCCAATGACCCCACAAATGAAAACACATAAACAGATAAACGCCACCTTCGAAAGACCTGCAAATACTGTACATCTTCATGACTTTGAACCGAAGGGCCAATGCCCAAGCATTGCTGGAACATTAACAGCAACAACATAACAATCACAACAATAATAGACATTGTCATACCCTCTTAACATAAAGAAGTGAAAAAGAAAAGGATATGTCATTTTCATAAATTTATGTTTAATCAACCTTTCCTCATATTATCATCAGCAGTAAAAAGAACTAAACAATGAACAGGATGTACAGAGAATTAGCTTCAATTATAAACAGATTATTCATTTGTTTTTGCTCAGCCAGATATAAAAATACAAATTATAGAGAAGATCCATTTCATGATTATCACTTCCTTTTCTTTATAAGGAACAGGATCACTTATTTTGTAGTGGTGTTTTTTTACACAATTCTTATTCTTGTTAGTCATAAAGGAGAATTAAAAAAGTTATACAGTGATCTTCCAAAGATGAGCTTTGTAATAAAATAAAGTAAAATGTAAAAGGCCATAAATGAATATTTGTAGTGTATAATATTATATTATATATATATATATATATGACAAACTATTTATAAAAATTGTAAAGTAAACCCCAACATTTTTTTTTCGTTTATTCTTGTCTTCTTGCAGTTATAAGGCACAAATTTATGTGGACATAATGAAAACATGTTCTTGAAATATCACTCATGGGGCACCATAACTATAATCTATCACTGAATGAAATCATGTTTTGTTTAGAGGGGCAGCTGGTGGATCTATAGCCCTCAACTTTTAAAATCGTCTGAATGTAAATGAGATTCAAAAACTTTTGAAGATAACTTTGTACAGAGACAAAAGTCAACAATAGATAGCATAAAAGAATATCTTGCATCACAAAGAAACAATAGCACCATATTTGAGGATTCTATATATCATATTATAAAAAGAAGAAACTTTTCAAATGGAACTACTGTAAAAATACAGATAAGGAACTGGAGCTTAGTGAAATGATACTTGTAAAAATCAGATCTCATTTCTTCCTAATTCTATCATACATATAACACATGCGGAAATCCTTTAGACAAAACACACAGAGTATATTGATACTGGTGTCATATGAACAAATTAACCAATCATCATAAAAATTGAATAATAGAATGTGACAAAATTCACACAAGCAGCCTTAGAAATGAGAAAGCATGCCATCGCACCCTCCCTCACTTGAATATTGAAAACAAAAAAAACTTCCCACCCAAATTGCTCCCTCTAGCAAAATTCATCCGAAAGATAAAACTCTTATATAATATCCAAAAAAATAAAAATAGATAAAAAATAAAAAAAGTAAAAAATAAAAATTTCTAAATTAAGATAAATGTAAGAGTAGGAGACAGATTTCCAGAACATAAATGAAAATTGATTTCAAATTCAGAGTCAAAAAAAAAAAAAAAAGGAAAAAGGAAAAAGGAGAAAAATAATCAAGTCCATTTTGAAATCAGATGACAACAAATATTATAACACAATTTTATCAAAATATACATTATCTTGACCCATTAGACCAAGCTACATAATATGTATATGTTGAGTATGTCATTGAACCAATGAATGTATATATAATATATATCAGCATTAATTGCTACATGACTATAAGCATACAGTAAAATCTGCTATTATTTTTTATAAACTTTAACATGCATATGGAAAATAGATTGTAAGATAAAACCCCCCCAATCCATACACTGTTAATTCTAGGACAAAAGGAAGACAGATAAATGTAAGGAGAAAAACAACAGATAGAGCAGACACAACATCCTAATAATATCATGAAGAATTATCTCTCTTTTTAGCAAGACAAAAAACCAATGTGGATGTATGAACAACAAAAGAAAAATTGACTTAAAGTTAAAGCTTGATCATAGTAATCATAAATTAATAGGGATATTAAAAGATAAAATTATTTTACGAGTTACAGTAATTAATAAAGTCCTTTCTTTCCTGTTAAATAAAAAATAACAATAAGTGGTGACATGAATTTCAACACAGCTTATGATTACTTCTGGTCAATAAGAATAAGACTGAAAATTACTTTTTATGTACAACTATTTTCCTGTCTCAGTAAAACAAAACATGTTCAACTGTTTAAAATTTGACTTGAACATTTGAGGTTTCTAAAATTTAAACTGTTTCAGCCACAACATACCCTGTAATTCAAATATAGGCCTACATGTTAAAGCCTTATATAATGCTTATGTTGTTTCCACTTCATTTAATCCTATAAAGCATATAAAAGTTATCATAGATAAACTGAGAGCTTAACTGAGTTTATAATATGTATTGAGACTTAACATTTTGAAGAATTCATGGTACATATTTCAAGATCATGGGTATCTTAATCGTCTGATCGAAGGGAAAGAAAGAATGTTCACAGGAAAATAATGAAATTGCAGTATCAAAGTACAAGACGAAAGACCCAATCAAAGAATAATGATAGAAAGCAATAATCACTGCTGGATTTTTTTTTTAACTTTTGTTTTCATGACACTCACATTTTGATTCACTTCTTTGATTTAAGTGACATTTATTTTAGGTATATTTATATTTTATCTTTGATGGACCTACATTTCTCAATAAATTGTCACGATTCAGGGCAAAACTGGAAATAGTAGATCTTGGGACAAAGAGTTATGTAAAAGATTAGGTTTTAGTCTTGAATGATTTATACTATTTGTTTCACAGCAAAATGTACTAAAAAAAAAAGTCCAAAACATTAGATGATATAGATATGAGTTAAATATACAAATCAAAACAGTCCAAAAAAGAGACGGAGTCATTATGAGTGGAGCTATTTTCGTCTCAACATTTTAATTTCCAGCTATTCATCTTTTGTCTTGCTTTCTCCTTGGGCACGTTTAGGAAACGGCTATTATGATGATCATAATAAGAGTGATAAGGGCTGTGATGCAGAAATGAAGGCACAGCATGAATCTCTTGAACCGCCGGCCCTGTTCAAGAAGGTAATAGACAGAAAGCAAAATAAATCAATCAAAAATCAATGAATCTTCACCTCTCCCCAACTATAAAGCTCATTTTCATGAGCACTTAAAGTAAAAAAGTAAAAAAATTCACTTACAAATATAAATTAAAATATAAAAAGAGGCAAATTTAACCATGATCACACTTATTACTTTTAAGATTCTAAAAGAAGAGAAATGAGACCTTCCAGAAATACAGCAAATTGTAATACAAAGACTTACAGCAGGTTCAGGTTCGGGGTGATGCTGTTTTGGGTACTCTCTTTTCAAATGCTCATGCTTCTTTCTACGCTCTGGAAAAATAAATGAAGGAAAACATGAAGATACACAGCAAGAAAGAAAAATGGGATGGAAGAATCACATCTAAGCAAGAAGGTCAAATAACAATATCCACCATCTTGACTCAACTTGTTGAAAAATGAATATATCATGAGCATTACAGAAAAATGAAAAATGTCATCCCATGCCGCCAGTTAGTAACCTTACAATACCGACCTTTATTCTTCTTGTAGGTGCAGCATTGGTGTATCTCTAGGATCAGCTCAACAGCAATGTGGAAGATGACCCAGATGACCAGAATCCAAGTAGCCCACCATGGGACAAACACCTTGCCGAAATCCATACCAATGAAGATCTGGGGGACTGGTTTGGATGGGAGATAGAAGCATTAATTTATTTAGGAAAAGGGCTTTTGAACATGATCAAAGGTCGTCTGCAACTATCACTATCATCATCATTTAATATCATCATTGTTAATAGCATTGTCATTATCATCAATTTTTATTAAATGTCGTATCAATGATCATTATCGTTATATTTTCATTCTAAATAATCATTTATCTAAAGCTATCTTTTTGAATGACTGTATGATTCCCTAGTGCATTGGTTAAAAACAAAATTAATGAGCAACAAGAAAAAGACAGATGAAAAAGAAAGCTGAAAAGAAAAAAACTTGCTGTCCCAACTTACTTGCCAGCACATTGGCGATGGTGCCAAAAGCCCAGTGAAACCAGTTGAACACAGGTCGGCAGTCATGATCTGGGTTGGGTCTCAGCAGTGCAAGGATTGGCTATAGAATCAAATTAAACATATAACATTTGCTAAAAACCTTATTGCTAAAGGAAGAACATAGAAACAAAAAATCTTGATACACAATGGACATTGAGAAAAAAAAAATTTACTTGAAGTTGAAGTGAATTTCTGGTAACGGTCAACTTTTCCATAACCAGTTTTTGACCTTATAATTTGATTGCATTTTGTTACTAATAATCCTAATATCTCCATTTTCAGAGATTCACCATGCAGTACATCAGTCACTCTCCACTTTCAGGTCATGTCATTCACTGAAACAATAGTATTTGTCTCTCTTTTAAAAAATCAAACCATTTAGAAAATAAAAATGTGCGATCAATTTCAGTATGCAAATAAAAACATTCACTTCACCAAGTAACTGTTACGCATCAGAAAAAAAACCTGTCATTCAGGCCTTACGTTGATGATGATGCAGACTAGGATGATGATTCCAAGAATTGGATGGGCTTTTTGTGGCAAGTCAGGAGCCTGGTGGTAAAAAAAAAAATTATCTTGGATAACACTTAATTTCAAGGCACATGGAATCAAATTATTATTTTTCTAAAATATGTACAAAAAACAAAACAATAAACAAGAACAAAAAAAAAAAAAAAAAAAAAAAAAAAAAAAAAAAAAAAAAAAAAAAAAAAAAAAAAAAAAAAAAAAAAAAAAAGAAAGAAAGAAAGAAAGAAAGAAAGAAAGAAAGAAAGAAAAGAAAAGAAAAGAAAAGAAAAGAAAAGAAAGAAGAAGAACAAAAATTTAAAGTAAAAAAACCAACAAAAAAACTCATCCAAATAAGCCCTAACAAAAACCAAATTATAATAGTTGAAACCCACTGAAAAGCAAAAAAACAACAATAAAAGACAGCAAAAAAAAAAACAAACCATACAAAACAAACCCAACAACAACCTGCCCCCTCCCCTCCCTGTCCACCATAAAATAAAAAAACACCAAAACAAATAAGAAATTGACTGTTCCCCTTGCAATTTACACAGAAAAAAGAAAAAAGAACAAACTACAAGCATAAGAGAAAAAAAAACCCACCTCTTTCCCCATACATATTTAATGAAAAGTTGTTGGTAGAATCAAGCTACAAGTTCTAATTTGAATGACAATTTACCTCGCTGTATCCCCCGGCCTCCACGAAGATGAGAATGATGCCAATGATGGAAATAATGAACATCATGGACATAAAGTTGAAGTGGCCCTGTGAAGAAAACAATTATGCTGCAATTAATAAAACCTCTCTTAGTGTCCTTACAGAGAAATCAAATATGACTGCATGTTCAGTACTAAACTATTCTTTATCCTCTTTACAGGTTCCCTTTCAGATCTTCTGCCACTTATTGTTAGGTACCCATTTTACAAATACATGAGCCGAGGGTATACCAAGGCCATTATAAGAGAAGAAATAAAAGAGAATGGTTGTACTATATGAAATAAGGCCTTCTGCACACTGAATGTAAAGAATTATACTTTTAAATTAAATCAAATGAAGATAAAATCAATTTCCAATACAGAAAGTTCATATCTCAATCTCAATGTTGGCTAGTGATCTTCGAAGGGGAGGAGAATTTAGTGATCTTCATGGGAGAGAATTATTCAAATGAGTCAAGAGTAATTTACTTGAATGAACAAAATCATAAAGGGGATGGAAATTAGCCATGAAAGAGTTCAACCTACCAAAAACCAGTATCTCTGACCAAACATCCTTTTGTTTGGCCACATTGGTTTATAGTATTTGGTGAGCAACAGGCCAATGGAAGCAAAGAAAATCCATGCCAAAATCATCAAGCAGCCTAAAAATAAACCAATGAAAGGAATGTTATAAATATTTGCAAAGCTGTAAGCATAATTTACTGAGAACTTTTTCCCTCTCTCTTATTTTGCTGAGATACAATTTCTGTACCACGAAGCGAGGCTGAATTGTGTTGAATGCAGAGGAAAAATCTACTAATACAGTACTCGCTTGATTTGACCTTCGTTTAAGTTGAATTTTTTCTTCGGAACAAGGACCGCGGTGAAGAAAAAATAGGAAATCAAAATGCTTGTGTTGACTTCAACTTAAGCGTCGCTTAGTGTGTGTTGATCCAAACTTTTGGCACAGATCATTGAAATTAAGAAGAAAAAGAAAATGAATGACTTGATGTAATGTTAGCAACTGTTACACTAGTCCTACGCCCAACATGCAAGGCTAGACAGAATTAATATTAATACTAAGTTGACAATGGATTGGTGTCCTATAAGATACATGTACCATTGACTCCATGGCCTTAGACATAATGTGTCACTGTCAGGATTCAGCTTAGATGACCGTCTTTTTTCAGGCTAGATATTGTCTAAATGTATGTATGCCGTTTCGTCGTTTAAGAAGTATGAAATTTTAAGTCAAAGAGGCAAGGGGGGCGAAGGTGTCATATTCAGGGTTTTGGGGTGGGGGAAGTAGAAGATGAGGATGCATGTCTTTGTTAGACTGTAGACCTAGAACCTTTGTTCCACCAGTTGTACACTTACAATGTACAGCTCCCATCGCATACATATCACAAAGGCACAACCTTGCATTTTATTCTCATCCTCTTGTTTTTATTGGTCAAGAAGGAAAAATCCACGGCACAGTTATCGCCATGTAAAATTATGACCTTCCAAAACTTTGTCAGTTGTTTTGAACTTCTGATGTTTTTTCTACTCCCCCAACAAGATCAACTTAAGCATAGACAACTGTAATGCACTAGCATAAGCTTTTGGTGTTTCAAAATGTTTGATTATTCCACTTAGAAATATGAAAACAGCATCATCTACACTTGTTTTCTTTGTAAGCAATTTGTAGAAGGCCTTGCTGAAGATTCACAGTTTTCAAAACCTCTGCTTAACATTTTTTTCAAAACATTTAAAAACTATTGAAATTAGGGCTACTGGCCTTAAATCATTCATAACTGATACTCTAGGCATTTTTGTAACCGGATCAACCTCTACAGTTTTTCAGGTAGATGGGATAGTATGGGTAGAAAGAGACAATCATTTTAAATCACTATTTTAAGTATTTTCTTGAAGCTGTGAATTTCAAACCCTATACTATGTGGCTTTCAACCCTTCCTGTGTCAACAAACATTTATTAAATTGGTATCAAATTAAAGAGCAAATCCTGATCTCTCTAAAAAAAAAAAAATAAAAAAAAATAAAAAAAAAATATATATATACAACTGAAGTTCCACTTCAAAGTACAAGGTTGCAATAAGTAACATGGAATGATGCTTTCAATTAAAAAATGTTATCCTGAAATTATGCAATATTGTAATTTACAAGAATCAAGTGAGCTTTTCATGTTGGACTACTAAAATGTGAATTTATCTTATAACAACAAAACTGAGTACATGCACAATTGAATTACATACCGTGAGCCTTGGCCAGGGGGTAGGAAGCTCTGTCGGAGGAATCCGAATATCGGGAAAAGTCTATCAATTCATCACTGGCGACAGGATAAAGCTCAACACCCAATCCATGGCGTTTGAGATTGCCTAGAGAAGCAAAGGAAAAAAGTACCAGTAAGTATAAGGAATACAACACACTGAATCCTCCATTTTCAGGGGAAATAATATGTGAGTAGAATTAAACATGAGAAGGCATATCAAAATATATTAACAATATATGAAGTTGAATAATACAAATAAATTTGAGATCAGGAGCTGGAAAAAAATAATGAAAAAATTTTACTTACACTTAATGGAAAAATTTAAAAGATTGGATGCATAGAATTTAGTAAGACCTACCTCCATCAGCGAAACCATGGGCAAACAAAAGATGAACTGGACCTCCACGAAGAGATCTCAATGCTGACTGGTAATTTTTTAAATCTCTTTGGACTTTGAAACGACACCTCAGTCGTCCATTGGCGTAGGAGCCTCCTTTTTCTGTAAGGCCATCATAAGATTTCCCAGCCTGGAAAAAACATTTGTTGGATTACAATAGTGAGTCATCTAAATGAAAGCTTTGAAGAAAACAACACAAAAGCAAAAGAAATTCTAAATCAACAAACATTGTTATGTATTATTTTTTTGTTTTTTGGGGTTTGTTTTCTTATCTATGTCCTGCTGCTATCTGACCTGTAAACGTTCCATGGCGGTGGCATGAATTTGATTTTTAATCTACAATAGCTGAATGCAACCTGATCACAAGGAAATTGAAATTTTCTTTCAATCACATTGATTTCCTTGAACATTTTGTAAAATGCATAATAAGTGGGGTTTGAGACACAGAGCCAGAAATAGAAAGCAACAAATAAAACACTTACAAGGAGACGTTTCCCGTCTGTGTGATATTTTGGGATTGGAATGTTTTTCTTTGTATCTGCTTCATTGTAGGAGAAGAAAACTTCTGTTTTTTGCAGTGCGGAGTTATGGACACAAGCAAACACTGTATCATCACCCTGGAGAGAAAAAAAAAAAAGAGAGAGAGAAAGAGAATAAAAATTTGCTCTGGTAGGGTATTAATTTTTCATTTTCCGATATGATGAAAATTTACTTAGAAATCTACTTAGAAAATTTAGATCTTGGAATGATATGCTGTTGAAATATGAAAAATTAATATATTTAGGAATTTTAAAACAAACTGATCTTGTCATAAATGATGCGAAAAAGGATAAAAGATCATATTCATGTCAAAATCCCATTTCTCAACACGTTACACGATAGATCCAATTTAAAGGCATTTTTCTTGAATTAGAAAAGCATGCACCATGGGAAGCTTTTTGTAGATATGCTCCCATATATACTAAAAACAATTAATAAAGTAAGAGATAAGAGAGAGGATGGGCGGCAGAGAGAAAGCTTGTCTATTCTAGAGGCTTCTAAAAGACTGTTTAATACTTAATTGTATAAATAAAATTAGTGGGTGCCCTGAACTATGAAAACAATGTACATACACCAGTTACCATGCACTAAATGTGAATCTGAAGATAGAAAAAAGTTTAGCCTTTCAGTTAAAGAAAATCAAAATGACATGATAACAGTAAAAACTCCTGCAGAGGGAGCTTCAATATGGAAATAAGTGTCTTGCTTTGTATCGTCTTATATGAAATAAATCCTTTTTGATCAGATTAATTTGTTTAGGATCTTCATGGAACCCC
>JBCJKE010077466.1:0-11469 GCA_039654525.1 Melibe bucephala | reverse complement strand
CCGATCTTCCTCCTCCTCCTCTTCCTCCTCCTCTTCCTACTCCTCCTCTTCGTCCTCCTCCTCTTCCTCCTCCTCCTCTTCCTCCTCCTCCTCCGCCTCCTCCTCCTTCTTCTTCCTCTTCTTCCTCTTCCTCTTCTTCTTCTTTTTCCTCTTCTTCCTCCTCCGCCTCGTCCTCCTCCTCCTCGAGCCTCCTCCTCCTCCTCCTCCTTCTTCTTAAAAAAATGATAGACTGAATCAACTGAGTATTTTTGTCAACACGCTGCTAATAGCTTGGATTTACATGTTAATGTTTTTTGTTTTTTTTATGATATATTTAAGATTTTGTTAAAATCCCTCTGTATCTTTACTACACTTTATACTGACTGGAAGTTTATTCCATAATCTAAAAGCACTAGGGAAGTATGAGTATAAATGATTGTCTATACTAGAAGATGGTAATGTAAATGTTTGAGCATGGGATATGGTAGGATTATTTTTCACTTTAAATACTTCAAGTGGTAATATTGCTTGGTTATTAATTGCCTTGTAGAAGATGGTTACCTGGTCAAAAGTTTAACAGATCCTGTTTGGTCAAAATAGCACTTTGTTCTTTGAGATGTGTCCACTGCAATTTGTTCATGTTTATTTTTGTGTTACCTGATGTGTAGACATAGTTGTTGGTTACGAATCTGTCTGCTTTTTTTATATTTTTTTCTACATGATCTATTTGATTTTTATATTGTGGACCCCATACCATACCCTCTGTAATCTAGGACTGGTTTTACTAATGTTTTGTAGCACTTATACATTTTGAGAGCAGTCATTGATATTATTTTTTAGGAATGCTGGTAGACCATTTTTGCTCTCTTACATGTTGCATGGTTGGGTCTTTCCACTATGATTTATTGTCTATGATAACACCTAGGTTTTTTTGCACTATTTGTAATTTTTTATGTTTGGTTGTGTATGTAAAGTTTGATTCTGTAAGCTTCCTTTTATTCGACATTGTAAGTACTATTTTTCTGGATGGAATTCCATTTTCCAGTCTTTTTCCCATTGTTAAAGTGAGTTAAGATCATTTTATAGTGTTTTACTATCATTAATATTTCTTTATTTTTCTGGACAACAGACTATGTTTGAGCAAATTTCGCTAATTCAGTTCATTGTTTTATTTCAGTGATGTCTTTATAGTCATTTGTGATAGTTGCACCTGAATATTTTAATTTTTCCACCTTTTTGAGCATTTCTCCTCTGCTGATAAATTAAACGACAGATCTTTATCTTTCTTGGATACAATCATGCTGTCTGTCTTTTTCACGTTTGGTAGCAGTCCATGTGCTTCACTGATTGCTACTAATTTGTCTAACATTAGCTGGATGTCTTGTGGTATGTAAGCGATGAGACGGCGGTGGCTGCGTATCCCAGATTTGTCAAATTGACACCACCCAATTGTGTTCATTTCATGTCCTCAATTTCTCAGAAAATCATCTCACTATTAATTATAAATGTTGAAGAGGTCTGGTGAGAGAACACAGCCTTGTCTTACTCCTCTTTTGATGAAGAACTAACGTTTCTTTATGAAATTTATCGTCTAACACATGTCGTTTGGTTCCAATATAGGTTCTCTACTTTTCTGAGGTTTTTCTGATCGATACCTAAGGAGTTTAACATATTGAAAAGGATTTTGTGTTTTAATGGGTCAAATGATTTTGAGTAGAGCATGAACCAGAGATGAAGCTTTTTTTGCTTTTCGATGGATCTCTGCATTATAGCTTTGAGAGTAAAAATTCCATAGACTGTTCTTTTTTCTTTCACAAAGCCAAATTAGTCTTTGCTAATTTCGTGTGATATTTTATTTCTCATCCTTCTCATTATTATCCTGAGTAAGATCTTTTTTTTTTTGCCTTTATGAATGTAGATTTTGTCAATTCATTGGGCAAGACTCCTTTCTCGCACATGATGTTGAATGTCTTCGTTAAGATGTCAGTTCCAGTATCACCGAACGCATCAACCATTTCAATTGAGATGTTATCTTTAGCAACAGCTTTTCCTTTTCTCACCTCCTTACAGGCAAACTCTACCTCTCCATGAAGTATTTTGTATCCACATATGTCCTCTGTTTGTAGATCTCCTTGTGGGCTATCTCTGTAGTCATCTGAGTAAAGGTTTTCAATGTATTCTAACCGTCATTTTAGAACAGCTAGATTGTCCATTAAGATATTTCCCCCTGTTTGTAGATCTCCTTGTGGGCTATCTCTGTTGTCATCTGAGTAAAGGTTTTCAATGTATTCTTACCGTCATTTTAGAACAGCTAGATTGTCCATTAAGATATTTCCCCCTGTCTCCCACACAGTTTCCTTGAGATGTCAGTCTTTTCCCTGCTAAAGCTGCTTACAAGGCACGCAGTAAAAGTAGGTGTTAGGTGCTGTTATAGATAATAAACTAATATGGAGAGACCAACCTGGAAAAGTGTGCAGGAAAGTGAATGACAACTGGCATCGCTAAAATGTAACATGTACTACAAAACATTCAAAATGAATCCTAGAATACGGAGGGTATGTGTGAGATCCATATTATCGAAGCCAAATAGATGATGTGGAAACAAAACAGAGAAGTGCAGGCAGATTAGTAACAAACAACTCAAAATTTGTACCAGGTAACACAAAAATAAATAGAATAAATCCCTCAAAGAGCAAACAGCTAGAAATAAGGTTACCATTCTTTTCAAAGCATTTATGATCAAGCGGTAGTACCACTTGAAGAGATTATTATAAAAAAAATTGTCACACAAGATCTGGTTCTCAAACATTTAAATTACCATATTTAAATGGTTATGCAAAATTAAACAAATTCATATTCATATTTCCCTAGTAAATTTAGATTAAACTTACAGTATTGTAAAGTGCTGCAAAGATACATAAGATTTTTAAAAACATCAAAATACAGTTGTCTCCCCCTAAGAGCAAGGCCCTCTGAAAATTCAAAAACGAGAGTGTTAGGTGCATTTCATCGGATTAATTCTACATTAAAGTTTAACTTATCAGGCACATGTATCTTTCCTATCTGAATAATCAACCAATCAAATGCAGGTAGGCATTGCGTTTTTTTACACATTATCAATGGAAAGCTGAAAATTGTAGATCTTATAGTGAATGGGAGTTAAGAGGTGGGCCAGTTTTGACTGATGGCCGAGAAAGTACTGTTATTAGCTGAGGGGAAACTTACCTTTCAGCCTTTTAACGTTGCACAATAAAAATGAGTCACATCAATATCATTGTAACATAATATTAATAACCCAGGTAAACCAGTTGTAGTGATTATCTGTTAACCTTTCAACCTGTTAATGTGATATCCAGACAACTTACACGAGTAATGGCACAACTAATAATAAACACATCTTGTCCATTAGGTGTGGTTTCAGAGGTGTATAAAAGTCTACCTTCCTTATATCAATAACCCAAGTATGTAAGGTTTAGGGTCTTTTTTAGGGGACTAAGCGGGTACTAAATATCATCTGCTTGGATTAGATTTACTTTACTGACTTAAAGGCTTTTCGCATCCGAATCCTCAGAAGAGGACGCCTCAGCAACCTTCATGATCTTTGTTGTCATGGCTCTCCAGTGCGTTCGGTCCTGTGCTAACGATCTTAGTTGTTTTAAACAGTATTATAGGTAGTGTTGTTAATGGTCTTCCTTTGAATTGATCGCCAACTTTTGTAAAATATAGTTCCATGGATTTATTGGCTAGTATGTCTTGATGTCGTCTTAGGATATGTCTGAATAATTTCCAGCGGCTTTCAACTATGAATGTGGAAATGGGCTTTTCATTACACTTTTTGTAGAGGCACAAGTTTGAAGTTTTGACCAGGTAGTAGATGTTGAGCACTTTCCTGAGCAATCTCTTATGAAAGGCATCTAACTTTTTCTATTCAGTCTGGGTAAGGGCCCATGTCCCGCAGCTGTACATAAGGATCGGTTTTACAAGGGCTCTGTACAATTTTATTCTGGTATTTCTTTTTTTTTTTTTTATTATATTTTACCTTATCCATACACTTTCCGGCTTGTTCAAGGCAACATTGGACAGCTGTTTTTGTCTTTCAATGTCTTCAACATCTCTAATTACGGACCCAACTTTTTGTCATTTTCCAGACTGTTTCTACTCTGTTGATGGACTTGTATTCTGTTTTCTCAACTTTAACCTTTAGATGATATTTTTCTAGGACTTTTTGAACTTCCTCTACATCAGTAAATATTCAAAGTCTATGTCGTCAGCGTGTACTATTTTTCTTGGTAAGTGTTCTTCAATGGTAGACTTTGTGATAGCTGTGACGTTTGGGGGCATGCTCAAGATAAACTGTAAACAGTACCTGGCTCAAGCTGTCTCCATGGGGTGTGCCAATAGTGCTTGATGGAGAATGGATTACAGCTTTATCTATTTTAGAATCCAGCATGGTGTTGCTAAGAAGGAATTGGACAAATCTCAGTTTATCTTCATCGATGATTTCTCGAAGAATGTTCAGGAGCTTGTGTCAACTTATTGTGTCAAAAGCAGCAGACATATCTATTCCAGTGATTTTCTTGGTGATATTTTCTCGGCTTGCTTTTGCTGCGAGCTTTTTGTGTGTCCATATTACATCAGCTGTACTCCTTTATGGTCGGAATCCGCTTTGGGATGGGGAAAGATATTTTTCAGTTTTTGGTCTTATTCTATTATAAAACGATACTATGGGCAGAGCTTTTGACAGTGTGTTGAGGAGTGTTATCGGTCTTAGACTATTGAATGGACCTCTTACCATGTTTTGGAATTGCTGTAAGTACGCCTGTATTTATATCTAAATCTTGGTGTTATTCAAACGACTTGTTTAGGGTTTCTGCTTTAAGTTCATCTAGGAGGAGTGTGCCGTATTTTAGAAATTCAGAGTATATGTTGTGTTCATCTGGCACTAAATTGTTATTGAGACTTTTTCTTATTTTTTCAGTGGATATTGGGTTGTTTAGTGGTTTTGGTGATCTGTTAAGTGGCAGTATTTCCGATGTGTTTCCATCCATGAATTTGTCTTTAAAGTGGTTGGCAACGGTTATGAGGATGCTGTTTGGGCTAGTAATAAATTTGCCATTTTTGTCCTCCGCCTTTGGATTTTCATATTTTTTGGTGTTCAGTGCTTTGACTGTGTGTTATTTGTCTCAGTTTTCCTATCAAGCTCCTCGTTTAGGGCTTTCAAAACATACCTTTGGATAGGGTGTGGAATTCAATTTCTTTCCTGTTTGAGCCTTGTTCTCTCATCTTGTTGTGTGTTGATGTTTATTCTAATTCTGAGATCTTTTTGTTTACATGATAATTTGGAAATGATCGGGTCTTGTGATCTGTTGGGACTAGAAGTGACAGAATTAAGCCAAACATCAGATTGAATATATATAAAGTGCTAAAGAAATCTGTTCTTTTTTATAATTATGGAGCATGGTGAACATAGACTAGACACCTTTGACTGAAACAGCTGATAATTATAACGAATATATGATAACCAACTCCAACAAAAATATGAAACAAATCTCTTTATAAGAAAACAAATGAAAGACCACTATCTTTCACATGTATCAGACACCATCTTAAAAAGGTGAAACTCCAATTCAAGACACTATTATATTTGAATAGGCCTACACATACAATATTGCCAGACATAAATTGAGGCTTATCATGGCAGCAATATACAAAGTAGCTCAGGAAGGAAAGTTTGATGACTCTTCAGTGCAGGGACATTAAGTAAGGTCAAAGTCGTATATCGCTAATAAACACAAAATTGATTAATGACACAAATCAAACTCACAGAAAAAATTGCCTTTATATTTTCTTTGTATATGGTAGCATCTTCTACGGTACTTTTGCATGGGGCTACTGACATGACACCCATTCAGATCTTGTGTAAATTTCATATGTTCCCTTTTATCAAAAGATCACAAATGTTTGCATATTTTTTATTTCCCCATTGTTTTGTAATTATATCATTCATACTACATAATGCATGTGTATTCCATATAAAAGACAACTTTATGTTAAGTTATTGTCTTTTTCAGATTCTCACAGCATGCGATAAAAGGAGCAAAAATCGTGTAGGGATGTCTAAAGCACTGGCCTTATCAACCATGCACAAACCTTATGCTGGTTTCTTGTGGTCCTGGTCTTGGTCTACAATGCTGTATCATGTTGTTTTGACAACAGTTGTGGGCGGAGAGGCAGCTGCTGTGAACTACCATTCTTCTAGTTTTGATTCTGGCATGGCCAATATCTTGGGATATGTGATTATAGGTTTATGTGTGGTTGAGAAATTAGCTCGAGACTTCCAGTGTGTTTTCCTTGTATTTGGACTGTGGAGAAATTGTTTCTACCCTTCTAGTGTTGAAAATGGTTCCATCTTCAAAGATGGGAAGAGGAAACTTCTTTTTGTTGGAACATTTAGGCGGATTTTAGTTAATTGGGGTAAGTTTTGTTCACTATCAAAATTTAAATCTTTAATTTTAAGATGATTTATTTACTCTGACCTTCATCTGCTTCTTATATGGTAGATGATCCAGTTATTTTGAAATTTATTTTGAGATTTTATATTCTTCCTTTAACTCATTGAACATCAAGACCAACAGCCTTCGATCTGCCAAGATCTATCTGGAAGGCCAGATTGACATTTTCTGTCAGGGTTGACTCCCTTAGACTTTGATCAGCCAAGACCCACCTGCAAGGCAGCACGAAACCATTTTGTTCACAACTGCTTGTTGGTTATTCCCAGCTGACTTGTGTATCTAGAAGTCATTCCCCTATCCATAGGCTGTAATCTCTTAAGTGAAGTTTCCAATTGCTCTAAATGGGCATCCCATATGGACTAAGAGCTTTTTGGTTTAAAACAGTTTATAAACCAACATATGCCAAATTCCTAACATTATAGTCCATGATGAAGACAAAACAGTATTCAACACGACCATTTGAGGATGAGGGGAAGAGTTGTAAGTGTAGACATTAAGTGGGACAAATGCTCATCTATGACATGGTCACTTGGTTGGTTGGATGATTGGTATGAAAAAACTGAAGAGTGGGTGGGGTCTACTTAAGAGCATGAATGCTGTCATAAGCATGCAGACCAACAAAATGTTTATAATTCTTTGTTTATAATCAGTTATAAGGAATTCATAAGGAAAACGTTTTGCAAAGTTTTTCTCCAGCCCTTCTCCATAACAACCACAAGTCTGTAATGCTCACTTTTTTCCTGTGATCTTAAGTGACGGCTATTGGCAGCTTTAACTGTATTATGAGTAAAACAGAACAAAAAATATTCCTTTTTATATAGTATAATAGTCATAGTGGAAGTCAACTCATCGACAGGTGTAGAGAAAATAGTTTTATTATTTCAAACACATGGCACATAAACCATCCTCGAAGAAGATACACATGGATTAGTTCAGGAGACAAAATCAGAAATCAAATAGACTTCATATTAGTTCAAAAGCCATTTAGAAATTCTGTGAAATCAATAAAATCTATGCCAGGAGCAGATTGTAACAGTGACCATGTGATAGTACTACAATACAGATAAAACTAAAAAACCTGAAGAAATTTAACAACTGACTTTTATCACTTGATTGTTATATCAATTTTAGTAAGCCTTTGTTTACATTGTTGGTAAAATCTTGCATATGTGAAAGACTTATGTTTACACTTTGATTCTGATTCTTCTAGAATATGGAAAGAGTGAGTATATTCTAGGCAGTGTATGTTCATTTAAGATGGTGTAGAAGGGTGGTGAAAGAGGGAGAATATTCTCTATGTGGTGTTTATCTATATAAGTTGTTGTGGAGAGTGTGAGAGTGGTCAGTGCAGTCAGAGAGGCAGTCAGTCAGTCAGTCAATTAGAGAAAGCATTGTGTTATTACACTATCCTGTATACCTTGTATTTAATATCATTAAAGTTTGATTTAAGTTTTAAAATCACCGAGTTGTAGGCTTATTTTCTTTTTTGAACCCATGACTTAGGTGACATTAGGAATTATATAAAAATAACTCATATCAAGATAGGGCAATTCTTCAAACCTTTGTCCCACCTTCAAGTGACAAAATCCTGACAACCCAAATTTGAAATAGAACTCTTAAGAAAAGGTTAACAAACTAAGAATAATTTTTACATTAGAACTTCTAGAAAATTTTACCTAACCTGAAAAAATATGAGAGGAGATGAAAAAGTCAAATAATGAAGCTATGACTGAAAATATCCCTAAAAAACCTAAAAAAACAACAGCAAAAAACGTAAGAAATGGATGACAAATGACATTTTAGAATTAATGAAAAAGGGAAGACAAGCAAAGCCAGATAAAGAAAAATATAAAATGCTGAACAGAGAAATAAAAAGGAAATGCAATGAAGCAAAAGAAAAATGGATAAATGATCAGAGCCTAGAAATAGAAATTAAGCAAAACAAAGATATTATAATATGCATACCAAAATTAGGAAACTTAGTGGAAAGGATGTTCTGGTTCAGGATTTATCAAATCAAAACAAGGCAATATACTAATGGAGAAACAAGATGTCTTTAATAGGTGGGTAGAATATGTAGAAGAACTTTTTGAAGATGAAAGGGGCAAAAAACCTGTTTTAAAGAAGGAGCTAGATGGTCCACCAATCTTAAAGGAGGAAGTAAAAGATGCCATAAAGAAAATGAAATTTGGTAAAGCAACAGGTCCAGACAATATACCAATAGAAGTAATCGTAAAATTAGAAGATGTAGGGATAGAGATGATAACAAAACTCGTAAATGCAATATCTGATAGTGGAAACAGGTATACTTAATGAAATCAATTTTCATAACTCTGCCTAACACACCAGGTACTACAGAATGTGAGCTTCTCAAGACAATAAGTTTCATTTGTCACATTACAAAATTATTACTTAGAATATTAATGAGAAGAATGAGGAAATGTTGAAGACCAGAGATTTTAAGAACGCACTTTGGCTTTGTTCCAGACAAAGGTACCTGAAATGCCATTTTTACCCTATCAACATTAATGGAAAGTTGTATTCAAGTTCAAACAGATTTATACATATGTAAGACTTTTGACAAAGTAAGGCACAAATGTTTTAATATCTTAAACGAATTAGACATAGATTGGAAGAGCTTAAGGGTTATAAGGAACCAGTATTGGGACCAAAGTGCAGCTGTTAGAATTGAAGGAGAATTAAGTGAATCAAAAATTATAAAAAGAGGAGTGAGACAAGGTTGTGTTATATCACCCGATCTCTTTACTATATATAGTAAAACAATCCTTAAAAACTTAGAAGATAAACCAGGCTTAAAAGTAAATGGAGAAAATATCAACAACGTTAGGTATGCAGATGATACAGCTCTTCTCGCAACTTCAGAAAAAGATCTCCAAAATCTTCTTAATGTTGTAGTACCGAAAGTGAAAGGGCTTCTTTTAAATGTAAAGAAAATAGAATGCATGGTTGTCAAAAATCAACAAATCCAACCTGTAACTAAATAAGTAATGGAGAGGAAATAAAACAAGTCCAAACTTTTAAATACCTAGGATACAAGATCGCATCAGATGGGAAGTGTGATGCAGAAATTGAAGATACGAAGAATTGCAAGATTTAAATACCCAGGATACATAATCATATCAGACTTGCAATTGCAAAAGACGGTTTCAGAAAAATGAGCCCTGTCTTAAAAAATAGAAATATCTCAATGGAAACAAAAAAATAGAGTTTTAAAAGCATATGTATGGTCAAAACTGCAGTATGGCTGTGAGTGTTCAAATATATCAACAAGTTTCAGAAAAAGTTTAGAAGCAACAGAAATATGGTTTGTAAGGAAAATGTTCTAATGGCAAGATAAGAATTGTAATAAAACAGTACTAGAAGAAGCAGGAGTAGAGCGATCTTTAATGAAGACAATCAGGAACAGGAACAGCTTAAGTTTTTAGGCCATATAAATAGACACCAAGATCTTGAACATATAGCTCTTGGTTGTAAAAATTGAAGGGTAGACGAGTCGAGGTCGACAAAGAATAACATATTTACATAGCTTAAATTACTGGATGTCTAATAAAACTAAGAGTAATAAAAATGAGCTTTTTGATATTGTTTAAGGATAGAATTAAATGGCGTGCATGATCACCGATGTTTGTATCAGACCTGGTACCTGAAGAAGAGACTCATTACATCTGGTTGGGCGGAGAAAAATTAGATAGATATCTGGAAAACCTTTTCCAAGGGCCCTCAGTGTGACTTGAACCTGCAACCTTTCGATTATGAGCCAGTCATCTACACACTAGACTAGGCTGACTTTAAGGTACATTTAGGCAATGCTCTATAGATTCAGTTTTTATGACTTTTGAAATAAGAAAAATCAAGAGCCTATATATACCACTCCTTTATCTCTTTCCAATCCAGTTTGCCCTCTGATCATGACTAGTTATCTGTCTCTAAAAATCACCAACAAAGATGTGATGGGCAAATCTCTACATACGGGTATGGCATCCACTTTGGCCATTTTTCATGTCTTTGGAGTTGTGCGTGCATTTCGATCTGTAAGTGAAACAGAGAAATATAGTAGTATTATATTATATTTTATTAGATTATGTTATATTGTATTATATTATATTATATTATATTATATTATATTATAATATATTATACTATATTATATTATATATATTATGTTATATTATATTATTTATATTATATTATATTATTATAGTATAGTGTAGTTTCGAGTAGTGTAGTGTGGTGTAGTGTAGTGTAGTGTGGGACTGCTTAAAATACAGTGGAGTCCACCTAGATAAACTAAGATGAAATCGCGCTTAAGATAAACCATTCGTCCGGTCCCGTTTTTTTCCTTATTTAAGTCAACTTAACAGTGTTTTGAAATCCAAATTTTCAAAAAGGAAAAACTTCACACAGCCTTTATTTTATGAGTGACATTGCGTAGAGTCTTACTGACTCCTACCATTCAAATTTCAGCTTTGTATTTATATATATATATATATATATACAAAGCGGAATATATATATATATATATATATATATATATATGTGTGTGTGTGTGTTTGTGTGTGTGTGTGTTTGTATGTGAGTGTGTGTGTGTAAATAAATGACCACTTACTTTGTTGTGGGCATTAAAGGCCTTTTTCGTGGGTCGCAATCCACTCGTCAGATACTGTTATGGTCTTGGTCTGGTGCTGTTGTAGTCTTTGCTTTGGCTTTTATAGGCGAGTGAGTTGACTCACTGACTCTATGAGATAGTGGTTCAATGGCGGCGGTTGTTGATGGTTGAGGCAAAGATTACAACAGTACCAGACCATAACGGCATCCGACGAATGGGCTGCCATCCATGAAAAAAGCCTTTAATGCCTACACCAAAGTAAGAGGTAATTTATTTACCGGTGCATACATGTAGCTCTAGGCAAAGCCTATGGAGCACTGTCCGGTAAATTAAGACTCCTCCCATTTATAT
>JBCJKE010077355.1:0-11471 GCA_039654525.1 Melibe bucephala | reverse complement strand
AAGTGCTCAGCCCCGGTTTTCATGGGTTTTAGTGTCTTCCGGGGGAAAAGTTCTCCCGGAAAACACCGAAAAAAAAATGAAAAAAGTGAGGGGGAGGATTACTAAAAAATTACCCTCCCAATGATCACGTGAGTGGCCGCTGGGAAGACTAGACGGGTCAAGGGAGTCTATTGTTAATTTGACCGCTTTGGTGTGAAACATGTGTCTGTGTTGTTTCTCTTTTTTTGTGAGATTAGCTTTGATCTCATTAGCTCTGGTGGTGTGTTGTCGCACGGTCTGTCTATTGATCACCCTCCCCTCTGACAGCACATCTACCTCCTAACTCCTACTCCTAGCTCTAGTAGAGTGGCTGACGTACATTTCAATAACTACATGTCAAGCTACATTAACCTTTTCTTTTATACTATTGACATGCTTTGGCTGATCCCTTTTTTATTTTAATTCATCCGATTCCGGGGTCAAGCAGGGCAGTGTACTTATCCTGACACTGTTCAGCATGTTTTTCTTGGTAATGCTGTCCAACGGCATCAACATCAGTTACAGGTCTGATGGAAGGCTGTTTAACCTCAGGCGATGTCAGGCTGTCACAAAGGTGAAGGAAACTGTAATCAGAGACTTTCTCTATGTTGACGACTGTGCTCTTTTTAATGACTGTCATGAGCTAGAGAAATGCAGCTTGAAATGGACAGATTTTTCTCTTTCTGCAACAACTTCGGTCTCATCATCAGTACCAAGAAGATGGAGTTGATATGTATCAGTCAACTTCAGGAAACTAGTACCACAAGCCTGAGTTATTGGTGTATGGACAGTCCCTCTGTGTTGTTGAGATCTTCACTTGCCTGGGCATTACTCTCTCCCGAGGCACCATCATTTGATGCTAAGATCAATCACAGAATCTCAAGAGCAAGTAGCGCCTTCAGGAGATTAAGGAAGAGAGTCTGGGAAAAGAAAGGAATCAGTCGTGAAACGAAGTTGAAAGTTTATTGAGCTGCCGTCCTCACCACCTTACTCTATAGCTGGGAAACATGGACTGCATACAGAAGGCATGAGCAGCAGATCAACAACTCCCACCTATTTTGTCTCCACAGTCTCGTCATCATCTGCTGGCAGGACAAAGTTCTCGATAGGGAAGTCTTGAAAAAGGCAGACATCCTCAACGTCATCATCACATGCATAAGGCCCAGTTGAGGTTGGCAGGCTACGTTATTCGCATGCCAGACGAACGCATCCCCAAACAGCTGCTGTACTTGCCAGAGGCAAACATAGTAGGAGGGCCGAAGGAACATATTAGTTTTAAGAACAACCTGAAGGCCTCTCTACAGGACTTTTCCATCAATGCAGATGCTAGCTGCAGACTGTCATTCCTAGCGCACTTCTATCATGACTGGTGACAAAACATCAGAAGAGCACCATCTCCTGTATGTAGGGCAGAAACTCCAGATGCGAAAGGTCAGAGCCCATAGTAACAGCACCAAAACCTCAACCCACTTCTGCCCAGCAGGGTGGGGAGGATTCCTTGCCTGAATTGGCCCCCCCCCCCCCCTTCGGACTCATAAAAACAGATCTCCAACTAACTGATGCTATGATCATCATCGAACTCGATGGATGAACATCATCTTCCACTGTAATTTGTAATTTGTGTTTATTTTTGTGTTATCAGGTGTGTAATAGTTGTTGGTGACTAATCTGCATGCATTTTTGTGTATTATCTTTATATCATCTTTTCATTTTTGATAACAATTTCCATAATCTAGGATTGGTTTTACGATTGTTTTGTTGATTGTAGATAGAGCAAACTGAAATTCAAAGCACAATCAACAAGTAACAGTGTCATAGCTCAAGGTTGTTGGTGAATCAATCATACAATCATTTAGTATTAAGCCTCCGCCTTCAAATTAGCTGACAAACTCAGTTACTTTAAAACTAACTGAATATTCTTGTTAATGCAATGAAAAGTATTTCTGTCTAGTATTTTGATTTCAGTGTTGCAAATTTTTGTTTCTGTTTAATATCTTCAGTATCATTTGGTATATTTTACATTGATTTGAAGTTTATTACATGATCAGAATGTACTAAGGAAAGGTTATGATACAAATGACTATCTACATTTAAAGATGGTAATGTAAACATTTGAGCACCAGATTGTATGATTATTTTTCGTATTGAATTCCTCGAATGGTGATACTGCTTAGTCATATATTGCCTTGAAAAGTGTGATAACAAGAATTTTTGCTCTTTGAGAAGTATTCAATATGATTTTGTTCATATTTATTTTTGCATTACCCGATGCAAAGTTAATTTTGTTCATTAACATTGTGCCTGCATTTTTTTTTTTACTCCCATACATTTCTGCTTTATGTTCAAACCTTTGCTCAAACATGATAAAATTCGTATTAAGTTCAATATTTGATGTTTTTTAATATTTCCCAATTATTAGAGATGAGTTTTTATCTACATCGATTTACCTTTACGTTTAAAATAAAAAGGTTTTTAGATGTATAATCATATAAAATCACTGTCTTCTTTATTTTCACAGAATTTGACCTACCTTTCGAAAAAGGAAATTCTTCAGTAAGTCAAAATATTTTATGAGAAAGTCTTCTTTGATCATTGAATCATAATGAATGTCTGAATATGAATTAAAATTTTCTCATAAATAAGTTAAATGCTTTCTTCAAAATTAATTTTTAAGTCAAAGCAGATCGAGTTTTGGTATCATGTGATTGCTAAGAAATCTTATTATTGCAAGATTTATGATTTAAGTCACTTCAAAGAAACAGGCAGTCTTGAAACCACAGAAAACGTCTCCGAAATGTTACCGGTATTCACTGATGAGACAAATTACCAGTGAAGACCTTTACGGGCACAAAACAAATTCTGTCTGCAAGAAAAGCAAAATTCAAAAATGGAAATAACTAGTATATATTTTAGGAAAGGACAAAAATGTACAGATTCAAATGGCAATGGAGGCCTTTGACAGGAAAGACCAAAAATACAATGTAAGAACACTCATAACAGTGCTTAATCACGATCAAAGAAATATAACAAAACCATCACAGTCTAAAAACTCAAAATAAGATCAATGTCAGCACTAACTTCAATAAATGACATCTAGGCTTAAAAAAACTCTAGTGCGAAATAGAAGCATCAAGAAAGGAACATTTAAGCATATATCTCCTTCTTTGTGCAAATATATTTTTAAAAAGGTTGAATTCATCATTACAAAAGACAATCATAATTTAAGGCAAGTGTCCTTCAACGACAGTCTGTTTTACTACCACTACATTTGTTTTAAGATCACTGTAATCATAGTCATGAAATTTCATTGATGACTTTGTATAAGAAAAAGAACATTTTGTATTGTATTGTACATCATTTTGCTTCCGGATTTCTATTTTGAAATTTTTAAGTAGTAGTATCATTTTTTTGTTGTTGTTGTTGTTGTTGTTGTAATTTTGATTAAGATATACAAATTATCACAATAAATTATCACTACGTGGGTACAAAATAATACTTCATATAATTTAAACATGAGATCATCCTTCCATAACTTCCCTCCATACAGTGTCCACAAAAGATTCAAAGCTCTGGCCCCTGAAATGGTAATGGAAGACAGAAATGCCAACTTACCCTTTGAAAATATCAGGGAGCTGCCAGAATTGAAGGTATTTTTTTGATTGGAGCAGGCTGTATTTAAATTTGTCACAAATTATTTAGTTGACAATGTAATGATCTTTTTATCTCAAACTCAAATACTCCAATCAAATCATTAAATAGAGAAAATGTTCACCCTTTGCTTATGGATTGAAAACCATTGTCTGCTTCTGCATGTTCCTCACTTTGTAATGGTTATTGTTATAATCATCGTGATCATTGTCATCAACTAGATCATCATGAAATTACAAGCCAACTCTTTTGGGTTTATCAAACAGGTGAATCCATTCCGTGACCAAATTTGTAAAGTTTTCTCTAGTTCTGGGGAAGGCATGACTTTTGAGGATTTCCTTGACATGATGTCAGTTTTCAGTGACTCAGCACCTAAAAACGTCAAGGTTGAATATGCCTTCCGCGTTTATGGTAAGTAAGATGGTGAGGAACAGAAGAAATAGAAAAGAAGGAAGTAGAAGAAAGGAAGAAGAGTAGGAGTATGAAAGAAAGAGAAATAAGACTTTTATGTGATATCCTATCCATTAGAAATAATAACTTCTATATCAATACATAAAAAACCTGTTTTGCAATAATAATAATAGTAATATGGCTCGATTTAAAGTAATCGATTCCAACCAGACAACTACCAATACCAGTAACTTGTCAGGCAACAATGAATGAAGAGTTTCATGGCGTTTCTTCGTGTCTTTTGTGGAAAACTATGGGGTTTAGAGGATCGCAAAGGTCGATGCCTGTGGCATCCCGTCTCTGGTGTTGGGTCAAGCTTGCCACAAGTGTGGCATTAGTCATTAGACCTATGTGAGTTAATGTCCCATTTATCCTGATAAATCCAGATTTAATGTCCCATCTATCCTGATAAATCCAGATTTAATGTCCCATCTATCCTGATAAATCCAGATTTAATGTCCCATTTATCCTGATAAATCCAGATTTAATGTCCCATCTATCCTGATAAATCCAGATTTAATGTCCCATTTATCCTGATAAATCCAGATTTAATAGTTCCACCTGTCCTGTTATATCCATCCTTTTATATCCAGATTTAATTAATGGTTCCATCTATCCTGTTATATCCAGATTTAGTGTTCCATCTATCCTGTCATATCCAGATTAAATGGTTCCACCTGTCCTGTTATATCCATCCTGTTATATTCAGATTAAATGGTTCCACCTGTACTGTTATATCCAGATTTAATGGTTCCATCTATCCTGTTTTAATGGTTCCACCTGTCCTATTTTAAAATTGTTTGATGGCTGCATCTTACGTGTTAGTGTTATTTCTCAGTTTGATCATCCTGTCTCCTAAAATATCCCTGTTTGATGGTCCTATCTATTCTAATAGTAATATATTATATTCTTTTTCAATTTCAAATCCCCATTTTGTTGTCCTCCAGCTTCAATGGTTCTTTCTTTCTTCTTTTTAATTTATTGTTTTGTTTCGTTTGTTCACAGATTTTGATGGTGATGATCTTCTGTCTGATGGTGATCTCAAACAAGTTATTGAAAGTCTTACAGGGTCCAATCATTTAACAGATGACGAAATGCAACAGCTGATTGACAACGTAAGTCAAGCATAACAATAACATTACAATTACATGTATTTACCCACCACAACTTGCTCCTTCCATTGCATCATTATCATTGATCAAACTTTTCTTGAATATCATCCTTAGAAGTAATGTCTTTCTTTTGGTGTATTAAATGAAAGTTAAAAAACAGATAAATGTAAAAAAAAAAAGAATGGAATCATAAGTTTAAATTCCAATCAAGTGCTCAAACTTTAAGGTAAAAATATGATTGAGCTTTTTTTTTTTCCTTTTTTTTTTTTTCAAATGTTTGCTTTGCTTTCCAGATTATGGAAGAAGCAGATCTTGATGATGATAAAACACTATCATTTGCTGAATTCGAACATGTCATTTCCAAGGCTCCTGATTTTGTGAAGTAAGTGTGTTTGCTATATAGATATATGTGAATGAAAATGATTCTTACTGTAAATGTTGTCAATACATGTAAATATTACTGTAGAATCTATAAAGGTGCTGGTTAGGAACATGCCATAGTGCTCATACTTAAAGGTCACGGGAGACGTCCTATAAAGTGGAGAAATGATATACATGGTTCCCCCCCCCAAAAAAAAAAAAAAAAAAAAAAAAAAAAAAACGTTTTAAACTTTGAAAAGAAATATTATTTGACATTGGATTCCCATGAAAATCATGAAAGATGTAGTTTTGTACAATTAAAACGTGAAGTTTTGGTTTTTTTTCTTTTTTATCTACTGTTACATAATGATGTGAAGATACATGAATAGTAGTGAATATATATACATCTCACAATGGCAAAAAATAGCACTTCAATGAGGGCTTAAAATAATGATAATAATAATAATATCAATAACTAATAATAATAATAATAATATATTAGACCCAGATGTAATATAGAACCAGGAAATATCAGTGGATACATGTATTAATAATAATAAACCTTTACGCAGTGTTAAGTGGCTTGGATTTAATATTTGTGAATTGCATGAGAAATCATCAAATAGTTTTTACACACTGTGATTAGACTATGTGCCATGGTCAACACATGAAGGCACAAAATAGACTGAAAAAATGCCATTTGCATTGTCAAACCATTGGAAGTTCAGTTCATATAGTCTAATCACAGTTCACAATCACTTGACTTAGTCCTTTCTTATTGCTTAAATTTTTAAAATATATACTTTTGCTTTAGTGTTCTCTTTAGTGAAATGTTGAATGCTTTCTCTGTAGACATATAATAAAAAAAAAAAGAAAGAAAAAAGTAACTTGCATGGGGTGTGGAATGCAAACATGCACACTTTAAAGGAAATACTAAACCTCTTATATTAATTTTTATACAAATCCAATGGCAAATAGTATATTGACTATCAAAGTTCAAGTTCAAAGTATGTTTTTTTGTTGTTTTGTTTTGTCCACCTTATTTTTGGGGTTTTTAGGGGGAGGGGGGTGTTTTTTGCCTGATAATGTGGGGCTAGTATGAATAAAATTGATTCCCATGTCATTCTCAATATACTCATACATAAAATAGTGTTTTTTCTCAGCTGATGAAGAAACACTGTTTGGCAACTTGTTGCAATAACAAAGCTTATTGAATTGACATGTATTTGCTGTTTCATTTCACTAACTTTCTAAAATGTCTTCAGTTTGGGGGGTTTTTTTGTTTCCCCCCCCCCCCCCTCTCTCTCTCTCTCTCTCTCTTCCTCAAGCACCTTTTTTTTTTTTTAAAGCTTTTCATCCACTTGCAGTTTATTAATTTTACATACACCAAGTAAAGCTCCATCATTGCATTTATATAATGTGTGGTCTATTTTCCTCTTGCAGTTCCTTCCGTATTCGCATGTAGATGTCAAGGCCTGGTTGTTAGATACAAGTAACTGAAGTTGTGGATCAACAGCATCTCATAAAGATATTCCAACCATGTGATAATTAATGTTATGTTATGCAAAATTTACTCATTATCTCAAATGTGACCAACTTTTCTCTTGTAAACGTATTCATTCGTATGCAAAACAGATTCCCTGGGATCTTTGTTTGCTTTTTACAACCAAGAGGCAGCTATCTGCTATGGACCTTTCATTTCTAAATTGATATACAAATAGCATAATTTTATGTTCTGGTGTGTTCTTTGATATGTCTTTATCTAAAAAGTTGTTTGATTCCTGTTTCTGAGATCAATGGTTTGATTCACACAAAGGTTTTTCAAGTACCACAATATAAGTTATTTGATAACCAATCTCATGGACATTTTTGCTCTCGATTCCCTCCAACAATGTAGTAATGTAGAGATAAATTTCATAGATAAAGTTCACACTTATTATAATCACATTTTTATATTTCACCATCTATTCTTGAACACAATCTCTTTGACGTAGTGTAGTTTACTTTTAGAAAGCGAATTTCATTAGGTATCTCATATAAATGATGCTTCAACATTGAAAATTTTAGTCAGTTAACAGATTCCATAGTAATAGTAATGTTTCTGTCGTTTTAATTAATAGGGGTCTCACATTTTACCTCATATTTACTAAAATTTACTGTGATAAGAACTCCCCCCCACCCTGCCCCATACAAGGGATGAGCATCAATCAATACTGACTACTATCAAATACTCCATCAATTTAGTGAAAAATTGTCCAGTACTCAATTGATACTGGAGTCTATTTCAAAAGGAAGTTTGTTGACACTGTAACAGCCAGCCCTGGCCACCATGCACATCTCTCTTGACGTTTAAGTTCAAACCAAAGCTATCCTGTTCCTTACTGATGCTGTGCTGAATACAATGTAGACACACTGTCCTATATTAATCACCATTCTTTTAGTTGTCAAAAAACCAAAATATTATATTGAATAAATACAGAGCATCGATTACCCTGTCTTCAATATCAAACTCTAATTTTACTGTTAATGAGTACTATTGATTAGAGCCCATCCCTACCCTGTACATGCATTGTAAATGTGCGCAAAAAATATACATAAGACAAAGCAAAACAAAATTAAGTTGTAATTAATTATGCATATCAAAAATGGAATAAAATTAATCAGCCCAAACTATTAAGAGAAAGAGGAATCTCTACATTTAGCATTTGGATACAAAAGGAAATGTCAAAATTGAAGTAAACAAAAAGAAAAAAAGAATCTCGATTGTTAAAGGGAAGAAGAAATCCTTTCATTTTCATGCTGACACTGACACAATATTATGACAATGACATTACTATTGTATTATAAATATGCTTTTCCAGGTACAAGAAGTCAGTTATGTTATGAAATATTATCTTATCAAGTTATGGTTTTGCTTGCGTCATGAAATACTTCTCAACACTGTACATTATATATATATGTCATTATCAGTTTAATGCTTTTTATAATTTTTGCATGGTCTTGTTTTTACTTGTAAAACTTTATCCTTTCATATTTCACATATTTTCCTGTTCTCAAGCTCTGCATAAAGAATCATGCATAATTAAAGTCTGCTATCGAGTACTCCTTGAGATGAAAAATGTGCAAATCAGTATTGGTTGTCTGTACTTAAAAATAGTGCAATGAAGACAAAAGGAAATAATTATTAATATTAATATAGACGATGTGATTTTAAACCATTCCACTGAAAACAGATGCATTATTGATCCTATTAGATGTGTCTTATTGGCTAATGAAAATTGTTTCACATGTTCTGTTATTTGTATTCCTATGCTTAAAACTGAAAACACTTGTTTTCAATTTCTCTCAATGCATAATAAACCTTGATTTTAATTAAATTATTCTGCCTTTCTATTTTTGTTATATTGCTATGTAACAATAGAGATTATGAAAGGCAATTGCAGTGAGTATGCCATGTGCAGGAGATTTGGTTTCGTTGTTTCCTTCTTCTTTCTGTCCAATTTTCAGTGCTCTTTATCTTTTGTTTCTTCCTTCTTTCTTTTTTTTATTTTTCCTCATGCTTATGGTGGATATGGTCAATTCAATTAAAATTAATCATCAACAGACACAAGAAAGGACATATGGAATTAATTATAAGCCTTTCAAGAAGCAAAGGAAGAGAAAGAATTATAAAGAAGATACTTTACACTTTCTTCAATCTACCAGTATTTGTAATGCCTCTTGTTTATATTTATGTTTTCAATTTCAAGCACGAAAATCTACAAAAAATGTCAACCACACTGATCTAAATATTATGCAAACAAGGCCTAAATCTAAGTCAAGGAAAAGACAAAGAAGACTGATAATGAAATTTAGAGTGACCAAACTCATTCAGTGTGGACTGCAAATCGAACTGGGATGTAATAAATATAAATGACCATGATGATGACATGGAAATCTTAAACATATTTACCCAACTAAGTTTAATTTGCAATATCCGTGCTGCATCATTGTATTCATAGAAGTAACAAAAGCAGTAGATCACAGTTCTGAACACCTAATAAATTGGTTAATACATGGCATATGACATAAACTTAAATTTACTATACAGAGATAGATCAAAACTTCATCTTCTTTTTCTATCGGCTTATCCTGCAAGGGGTCACCACAGCTGATCCTTCGTCTCCAACCAGTCCTGTTCATTGTATCCTCCTCTCTCTCACCAGCAGCCATATCTTCCTTAATTCCATATATATAATACCATTCTTTTTTATCCTGCTCTTTTTCTCTTACCTAATGGTGACATCTTCAATAAACATTGAGGTCAACACACTAGAGCTAATTTACAGTGTGTCCACAAGAACTAAACTGTTGCAATTACTCACTATTGACTTAGAGAGAACTTCATTGCTTGGTGCTAAGAATGTTTCCTTTGTTTGTCCTACTCCTACTTTTATTAAAAAACAAACAAAAAACCCATCCTAGTGAGCTACCCTTAGCACAACTGTCTTTGAAGAAACAGATATCTGGGAAAATGGAAGTTTGCTTTTAAAGAAAAAAAAACAAACCCCACCTAGTTCAACAATAAATGTGAGAGTTTTTTGTTTTTTCATTTATTCTGGTTTGTCTAGCTTTGTTTTTTTTTGGGGGGAAAGAATATCAGTTTCCTTTCTTAGCAATAATATTTAATTTTCAAAGCAATGAACATGCCATAATAAAACAATTTTACAGATAATATCTTTCACATTTTCACTGAGCAAACCACTAACTATCAAAATTGAATGATTTTTGCAAAATGTATTTTTATTCTCTTAGTAAGAGTATAATATATACAATGAATCACAGGTATGATAAATGTCAGCACTTACAATTTTTGACACAATAATTTCAAGCATTAAAAATAAAGAGACTTCCTATTGATAATTTCTCATATTTGTCTTTTACAAATTGATTCTATAAAAAAACATCCACAAACAAAATAACGAAAAAGTATACAAAAAATACTTTTCCATCTACCTCCTCTAAATGTGAAAAACTCCCCCACCAAAAAACCATTCCTACTCTAGGACTAGGAGAAGAAAAATACAACTACTTAACCTTATTAGTGTTTGTATCAACTGACAAATCTCATCGTTTGTTGGAATAATTTTTTCATTTACAAATTGAATCAATTATGACAAGCAG
Organism: Melibe bucephala; assembly: GCA_039654525.1. Classification (NCBI taxonomy): domain Eukaryota; kingdom Metazoa; phylum Mollusca; class Gastropoda; order Nudibranchia; family Dendronotidae; genus Melibe; species Melibe bucephala. The sequence continues at coordinate 720 of JBCJKE010077355.1, read as the reverse complement.
GGCCTAATTAATAACCATACAGCATTCCCTGGAATGTTTTTAAACAATAGCCCAAAAATTAACAGGTTGGTATTTGTATGCTGATAGATAAGAGTTTTAGAAGAAAGGAAGAGGGTTTTACCTACAATTTCATGTGTAGGGTGTTGTGCAAAAACTATGGAAGTAAAGGAAGATCTCTTTATTTTTACCTCAGCCAATCTCATAATATAATTAGAATTAAAATAATTTCAAACTTATAGTTATAGAACTAGACTCCTTTGACAAAATTTCATCCACCTTTGAAAAGACCTCGAATTTTGGCTTCCAACACACTCCTGTCTAAGTGTCGACCTTAAGAGATAAGCAAAAATACATCATAAAACAATATATCGTTACCATCAGAAAGAAAACATGTCTACTTGGACTATAAAGCCTTTTGTCATTAAATACTCCAATAAGAACGTAATTTTAATCATGGGATTGGGATTTATCTCAACAAAAAAATGGAAGCAAGTATATATACTAACATACACAATGGCATGCATACATACACACAAATAATTAAACACATGCGCTTACAACCAATGATGTAAATGTAAAACAATGATCGTAAAAAAGAAAGCATCCCCTTTTTACCCCTACTTAATGAGGTACCTTTCTAGATTAAAAAAAAAAAATTGTGCTTTTTTGTTGTTTTGATTTGGTTGCTTTGTTGTTGTTGTTTTGTTGGGGTTTTTTTTG
>JBCJKE010077244.1:0-11473 GCA_039654525.1 Melibe bucephala | reverse complement strand
AGAGAGAGAGAGAGAGAGAGAGGCAGAGAATATGGATTTTAAATCAAATCGCAATTTAGAGATACATCTAGGGCTATTTCGGGTAATATATCTTAGACAGTGCATGGTATTTTCATGTATATTTATTTACAATGTATGAGGGTTTAGTGTTTCACATTCACAAGTGACTATACAGCGTAGATCTAGATAGATCTCTTTGTTAGATATTGCAGACAAACATTTAAATAAAAAGGCGTTCACCGCAGATGTCTCTGTGTATAAAGCTCTAATGGATCATTTTTCACAGTGGATGGTGTCGGTGGGATAGTAAAAGGATTAATAACCCGTCGTCTAGATGAATAAAATGTGAAGTTTATTGCCATTATGTCAAGACTGTTATAAGGCATTATCATTGTTTTAGTATTCGTGGCCTTATGTCCTCCTCACGAGACTGCTCATTTAAATATTTACTTTTTATGTCAAGTTTGATGAAATATTTAATATTGATGCTAATTAAAGTAATAATGTAATAATAATGATGATGATGATGATGATAATAATAATAATAATAATAATAATAATAATAATAATAATAATAATAATAATGCGTATCGTGTTATGTTTTAGTTCAGTTGTGGTCCCATGGTCTCCTCAAGGTAATAACAGTCTGTAGGCTGCCAGAACTACCTGCCTCCCCTTCCCCTCCCCTGTTATCGAGGGTGGGGGTTATGTCACGTTATTTTATTACTTTGCCAAAACATCAAGTGTCATTTTCCTAAAGTCATTAAGCTTCAACGATCAAAATGCAAATAGATGCATATCTTTCTGTAAAAGCAAACTTTTCAAAATTTGTAAAAGTAAAGTGTATACCATTTCTTAGTTCTTACACAGAGATCAACAATGAATTATATATTACTTGTTGTCTAAAATGAAGTGCTGTATAACAGAGTTATAGCCCCTGACCTGTCATTTTGGAGAAAATGTATCAAAATCGTTACAATATGAACCGATGTTATATGTAGTTTAAAAATTCCAAAACAAATTGAAATGCTTCATATTAGAAAATCCCTAAAGTAGATAACTAACTTGTTTCCCCAAAAATCAAGTACGAACTGTAGTTCTTCTCAGAGACTAGAATGTGGGAAAGGTGATCTCCCCGCCCTCATCCCAGCATAGATTTTGGGAGATCCGGTATTTCTAATTTAAATATACCTTGGGTATAAGTACGTTGCCTGTTTGCCAAAAATCATGTGAGACCGTCACAGAGTTATGGCCCATGATAGATCATAATGTACAAATTGATACAAGCTGGTCTTTATTTTTGTTATTATCAGCAGACTGTGATAAAACAGTTCCAAAAATTTTAATCGCTATATGAATCACCGAAATAAAGGGGATTAACCCAAAACGACTAACAAATCAAGACCACGATTTCTTTTAAATGAAATAGTCTCATAGTATGTTTCAGATCATGTTTTACACAGAAAGACAAAACTGTGCATTTTTGTAAACATTGCATTCAATCGTGAGATTTCAATGGCTTTAACTCAATGATAGCAACACTGGAAATTAAGCAAAAAAAAAAAAAAATCGAATTAAATTAAAAATTAATGGACAATTGTTGCTTAAAATGGTATTTACTCAGGGAATGATGATTTTATTTTTACTCTCAGTTGATAGCACACGGAAATTTTTATTGGATTATTCTTTTTAATGGAGAGAAAGCAGTTTCAAAAGCCTAAAGCATTATTTGAATCCCAAAAATAAACAGGAATAAACTTGAATGATAAATTGACCAATGACCGGGTCTTTTTAAAGTTTAATTATATAAACTGAATTATTGTTTTGAATAAGTTATTAGTAAAATAAATTAAAAGCCAGGGAGATTATATAATTTTTAATAGCACCATACATTTCTGCCACGTCAAGGGCCATAATATGCTTGATTTTGCCTGTTCTGCATGACTTATAGTACTAAACAAAGTTTTGCCGAATATGAAAAAAATTCATTATGGTGCCTAATAACAGGGAAAAGTCATAGCTGGTATCTCTCCCTCTCTAGGTTGCTGTTGGAGCTTCCAGTTGGCAGACAATCACTCTCCATTTCTGTCTGTCTCTACACATGTCAACTGCATTTCGTATGCTCTTTATGTTTGTCCATTCCATTATATTGTTAACCACATGTTTCTTTGTCTACCTCTTCCTCTCTTTCCCTCTATCCAACAGAATAAAAGCATAGATAAGAGACACTTATAGCCGGTATACCCCAGGTAAAAGAAGAAGGTTCGAGATAATATAGTTAATGTAGAAAATAACATGAGAAAGGGAAGAAGGTAGTCGTGAAAACCTAGACCTCAATCACAAGGATGGCTCAGTATGGACGGGGGTGGCGTTCGTTCGCCTATGGAGTGTACACCACAGGGAGAGGAGAGAGCAGAGAGATGAATACATATAAAAATAAAACATACTTCAATTTGATCATTGTAACTATGAAGAGAATTTTTTTTCTAAAAAGGTTCCTCTGAATAAGATATAATGTTTGCTTGATTAGAATAAAACAATTTGTTTTCCTTCATGAAGCTAAATGCTCTTTGCCACAATGATCAGCGTGCTTTCGGTTACAGATGTATGTTAAACACAAAATCTCTGGAGAAGATAATATGATTTTATCAATGACAGTTAATGGTAACAAAGAAGTGATAATTGTGTGTAAACAAGAAACCTCAGGAACTAAAAGTATGAAACAGTCGTCAGTAACAACTTCTTTCATTAGCCTGTCCTACTCTGATCCCAGGCCCCCTCCCCGTCCTACATCCGACCCCAAAATACAGTAAAAAAAAACCCAAACAAAACAATAACAAGCGGAAACAAACAAAACAAACCAACAAATAATAAAAAAACAAACGAGCAACCCCCCCCCCCCCCGCCGCCACAAACACACACAAACACAAAAAACCCAACAAAAACAAATTAAACAAACAATAACTATAATAAACACAGCAAAGCAAATCAAACAACCAAAAACAATCATAAACCAAACCAAAAACAAAGCAACAATGTCCCAAAAAGAAACAAATAAAAAAGCAACAATCTCCACATACAGCTGGTTACTTTTATGAATGTGTAATTCATTATTTTTTTATCCCCAAAGAGTAAAACATCTAAAATGAGGATCACATTTGTGAAATGATATTCTTCTGGATTTAAGCCCACATGTTCAAAACATAATCAGCTATAAAGCTCATCTGTGAAACATGATAAAGTTGATTTTGGAACCAGTTAAACATTTTATAATCTTCCACTTCAAATCGCAGATTCAACACTAAGTCCTAACTAACGAAACGCTATATTTAAATCTCATTATCCTCGCTTTGCTCGCTATGGTTTCCTGATGCTGTGGCTCTGTTAAATAAGAAAAAGGGGCTTACAAAAGCCATATTGGGCTTTTTCCTGTGAAAATATTTGATAGTAATTAAAAAGGCAAGTGTTAGGAAACGTATTAGTCTATATTTGGTTGTCTATCATGTGTTTGTACCATTGTGAACCTGGTATTTTCACATAATTTATGGACGCTTATCAGGGTTACAGCAAGCCCGTTTTTTGTTTTGTTTTGTTTTTTTTTTTTTTAAACACTGGACGCATAATTTGAATCTATTAAAATTCGATATTATTATAGGACATAATGCATATCTTTGAGAACAAATGGAAGACAATTTTATTTTGAAATATTACTGGATCGACATCAATAATAGCATAAGTGAGATCTCACTGAGAATCTACACTTTACCATAGTTCTGATTACCATGCGAATTCCCGTGTGTAATGGGTGATGAAAAGGAAGATGCGCATCATCGATATTGAATCACCCCATAACGGTTTGAAAGTTGTACATCTGTACTTTTTGTAACACTTCAGTACTTGTATGAACGGCTTTGATAAAATTATATGGCATTATCTGGCTTTTTGTATCTATTTTAAGATATTTAACATCGTTGCTGGAATAGTGAGTCCAGTTGACCGCGCCTGGTGGAATCGTTTGCGTTGGATTTCCGTACTTCACAAAATTACTCCACATGGTTTTCACTTGGTTCCACACTATTCTGTCCTCTTCGTTGGGCAGGGTGCCAGACATCTGTTTTACGAACACTGACAGATCCGGTCCAAAGACGAACGGAATTTCCTCTCCATGTGAAGCCTTTGACCATTGTGGGTAAGCTGAAACACTCGGTTTGTGTTGGAACTCGTATACAAAGTGTTTGTTTGATTTGGCGACTTGGGAATGTATATTGGCTTCAATGATGGTAGGCCCTGAAAACTGAATGTCGGACACGGCTCTGACCGCAGCATATCTAATGGCAGTCTTGTTTGTTATGGTACCTACATAGCTGTCCACTATTTTATTAATAAATTCATCTCTCTCTGTTATGACGTATGGCTGAAATTGGTCCGTCACTGCTTTTACAAATTCATCTTTAGAGAGCCCGTCCGTATTTTGAGCAAAGTAACTTCCATATTCATCAGTGTTAAAGCCACGAATAGTGTCGACGTGATTGAAATTGTTTTTTCGCCATAAATTCATGGGTGGTTCCGGAAGGAACGAAAACGTTTGTTCTACTCTTGGGGACAAAAGGGCAGCGTAAAGAAAAGCGTTTTGCACGTTGGCACTAGCGTTCATTAATGTAGCTGGGTGGACGTTCCGAAAGCATTGTAGTTTCTTGGTTATATCTAAGTCAGTGCATCTAACCTGACTAGCAATAAGGGCAAATATCGCACTAGGCGATAGGCGTGAAGAAGGAGTTGTAACTGCCCACGGACTTAAGGAGACACCGCTTTCCATAATAGCACGGTTGAATAGTCCACTGGCTAGGGGAGAAAGAATCAAGAGGGAAACTGAAGCAGATCCGGCGCTTTCGCCAAATATGGTCACTTTATTGGGATCTCCTCCAAAAGATTGAATGTTCTCCTTCACCCATTTCAAAGCCATGATCTGATCAAGCATTCCAAAGTTTCCTGGGATTTCCACGTCTTCGTTGGACATAAAGCCAAACACGTCCAGTCTGTAATTGATGGTCACCACGATAACGCCGGTGGCTGCCAGTTCTGTGCCGTCGTACTGAGACCCAGCTCCGACGAAGTAACCGCCCCCGTGGATCCATACCATGACTGCTAGAGGCTGTTCCTGTTTAGTGTCAACTGGAACATAGACGTTGAGGTAGAGACAGTCCTCGCTTTGTTCAACAGGCTCAGGGCCTACTGTCATGGGAGTATATTGATCTCCTGGGAATTTTCTTTGATAGCATTCGTTTCCAAATTTAGTCGCATCCCGAACTCCAGCCCATTTCGTCGGCGGTTCTGGTTTGCTAAACCGACGCTGTCCTGAAAAGCAAAAGTTGAAAAGACATGTAATATCTGAAGCTAGTAAGGAACTAGCAAAGGACAATTATTTTTTTTTCTTGAAGACTATAAGACATATTAATATACGGATGGATTTTCAATTTAGATGCGAGTTTTACACTTCCGAAATTTTCTTATACATACATACATACATACATGCATAGATACATACATACATACATACATACATAAGTACATACATACATACACACATACATGCAAGCATACAAACATACATACATAACATACATACATGCATAGGACATACAAAGAAACACACAAACACATACATACATACACACATACATACATATATAAGTGCGGTACGTAGGTATACACACGTATACATAAATACGTACGTACATATGTATATACATACGTACGTACATACATACATACATACATACATACATACATACGTACATACATACGTACATACATAAAACTTACATATATAAATCGCACGTACATACATACATACATACATACATACATACATACATACGTACATACATACATACGAGAATATCCAAATCGCAGTGGAAATAACATTATCCTTTCAGTAAATAACGCAAACAATGGAAACAAACATCCTTGTTAAAGAACCCAACCCAGGGTTAAAACAATAACTTTCACCGAAACAGAAACAATGTAAAAGAATGAGGAAAACTGATTCCTTACCTACTGGTGGCAAAGCAAAGGAAATTCCAAGGTAGGAATCCATCGAAACATTGGAAGCTGTCATTGACCTCGTCCCTTTGACATCTCCGTAGGGAGTTTTAGTGACGACGAACGTAACTGGATCAGGTGAAGGCGATTTGCCTGGCGTTAGGGACTGGCTAAGAAGAGACGCGTATATGGCTTGAAGAATCCACGCAGCTGCCATCTTTGCTGGTCACTTTGGCCTGGGCTTCCAGAGTACAAAGCTACTCTAATGAAGACGTCTTGAATTTAAACCAAATTGATTTGCTATTTAATACACCTTGGGTTAAGATGACTAAAGGCAAAGTGAAATGGTGATAAACAGAACTGGCACGGTACCCTGTTAGTTCTATTTACCCAAAGGATGGGAAATCCCTACACATCATTCAATCGCACGTTGGGCAGTGGTATATCAACGTAGATGGGTGGAAACACAGGTATTTACTCAGTCTTGTTATAATCTATTCCTGATACTCAGAAGGTAGTATAGTAGTAGCAAACAATCTAAAGTCTTCCTATCCCGTCTGGCCTTAAAACTAATTGTGATTTACGTATGTTTACAACTTATATACCAACATTAGAAGCTAGACATATTGTATAGCTTCTGTTTCCTTTGAATTGAAGGAGGAAGAGAAGAAGAAAGCACATCATAAAGTGGTGAATGTTAATAATCTCAGTATTCTGTTAAACAGCAACGAACGAAGCAGTAGAATCAGCAACTGGTGCAGCAAAACAGCAGCAGCAACAAAAATAACAACAAGAGAAGGAATCGTTATTGGACATTTTATTAAAAGAAATCGAAAATGAATTTATTGGCTCCGGCGTTTTGGGGATAATGCTTTGTTTATTTGTGTGGCAGCGTCTAAAAGACATTTGATCATGTAATGTCTTTTTCAAAGTCATTAGTCTGCTATTCAAGCAGTATGTCGTTTTGACATTATATGTATTTCCTTTCTTAGGACGACAAGATCACTCATCTGCGACAAAGCGTGTCCAGAATCCGGCCATGTAGAAGAGCTCAATAATCAGCCTTGATGGAAGACATGGGGTGAAGCCAGGAAAGCATCGACCGACAGAGAATAGTGGAGAACATCATCTGTGAAGGCCTAATGAGACACAAGGTGGTGAATTTACCATGACTAATACATGGTCATATAAGTTGGTGAATTTATTCTGGCTAACGTTGCCTCATACGCAGTCACATTAGTTGGTGAATTTATTCTGGTGAACGTTGCCTCATACATAGTCATATTAGTTGGTGAATTTATTCTGGCTAACGTTGCCTCATACACAGTCATATAAGTTGGTGAATTTATTCTGGCTAACGTTGCCTCAGACGCAGTCACAAAAAGTTGGTGAATTTATTCTGGCTAACGTTGCCTCATACACAGTCAGATTAATTGGTGAATTTATTCTGGCTAACGTTGCCTCATACACAATCACATTAGTTGGTGAATTTATTCTGGCTAACGTTGCCTTATACACAGTCACATCAACTGGTGAATGTGTCCTGGTAAGCATTGGCTATTTAATCTCATACACGCACACTTGTTCATTTGTAGTAATGTAGATCAAGCCGTTAGAGTCGATGTCGACCCCTTTAGGCTCTGTCATGTGACCATCCTGATGACGTATCAGCGGGTGCTCTACCTGTCCATTTGGGGTCAATTTGAGTAGACCGCGCTGCTCTAGCAGCAATAGATGACCAGAGGGCATGGACACAATTCCACACGGTTCTTGGAGTCGTTTGGATCCTTGCGGGTTGAATTCGAACCGGACTTGACCTGAAAGGAGGAAAACACGGCGTTGGTGTTGACGTAATATAAGGTAGATGAGATGGAATAAGTTGAGCTAAGACATCGTGCTAAAAGACAGGTGAATTTTGTCTGGCTCATGGGGGTGATTGTTTTGGGGCTATTTCTTAAGTTATAAGATGTTTCAAGCAAATAAATTGATGCATGAATTGAATGGTATCCATTGTGTACATCATAATTATAATACAGATAACTGGGAAAAGTGAAAAAAAAAACATCGGAGAAAACGTTGTTATTACACCTCAACGCACAATTCCGTTGTTTGTACATGAAAATGACTAGTTAATAAATTGTGCAGCCATTTTCCAAATCCCTTGGAAAATCAAAAACGAAAAGCGGAAACGTTGAACCTTTCGTTGATCGCATTCAATCTTCTGTTGTCTAGGGCATATTTATCAACATTATCAACATTCTGGCTTTAAACTCTCCTCGACGACCAAACAATAAGACATTATGACACAATAAGACAACCTTACAGAACACGCGAATTATACTTTATCTAAACGTTTAAAGAGGAGACAATTTGTTTGAACACTAAATCAATTTCATATATAAAATAGCATCAACTCATTTTCCCCTCTTTAATCATGAAATCGGGAATATAATGAAACTTAACTTAGATTTCATGCACGCTTTTACACCTGGACATCGTTATTTTCCTTTAGCCATTCATTTATCATACGACATTCTCACTTTAGCAATTTTTTCTTCATTTTAATTTGTTTCTTTTATCTATAAAATTTTGTTTATTTTTTACAAGTAGTTTACCATGTCAAAAGGGTACGAAAGAAAATTAATGGAGATTTTATAGAAGAGTGACAAAGAGAAAAAAAGGAAAAGCAGGTTAGGAAGGTTGCTGATTCTTGACCTTGGCTTGTATGTGTGGTTGCTTCAGCTTCCAAAATAGTGTAGAGGAAGTTAAAATGGCAAGTCTTGAGTACCAAAACTTGATCACTGTCTATTTCTACCTCTTCTTATTCACCGTCGTGAAAATCGATAACAATGTTAAGAGAGTCCATTGTTTTAGATTTGGAAGTAATGTCTGGGTATTATCCGTACGCTCTTGGAGCTCATTGCAGCAATGGTGTCTCGTCTTGCGAACATCGCATGTGTGTTTTTCTCATTTTGGCGTATGGTCTTTCGTCTTCACTATTCTTACTTAAGAGATTTATTATCCTATTGATTACGACACAGAATTCACTGATTAAATCGTCAGTTTCTGCAAGAATCATTTGTTTTGTTTCAAACGTGTCTATCACGAGCTTCAAATGTATGTTATTCAGGTCAGGTTGTGTAATATGTTTACATGGTTCTCTGTCGATTTCAAATATCCTCACCCTTATTTTATCGCAATAGAGCTGTCTTATCATTTCTTCAAGGCCTTCAAGATCACTGTCTCCTGGTTGTTCTTTATCGCTCAAAGTACAATCTTGTGAGCCATTATCCTCTTTATATTTCTTTAGGACTCAGTAGTGGATTCCCGTCCGCGTTATGGTTTTCCACTGCGAGTATATCGGCTGATGTGTCGTTAGGGCACAGTAGTGGATTTCCATCCGTGTTGCGTTGGTCATCTATGACTCGCTGTTCACACGCCAAAGCTTCGCTCTCTGTTTGTATTTTGCCATTCTCAGGTTGTTTGAAACATGCAATTCCATCTCTTTCTTCTTTAGGCATCGCCTCAATCTCACTGTCATAAGGTTGACATTCTTTGTTGTGAGTAGAATTAGAATCTCGTGACTTGGTGTTTACACACCTACTGTTATTCTTGCTGATCTCATCGTTGGATTTTACTGCATTTATGGTTTGCTTGCTCTCATGGTTACTTTAATGATGACCGCCTTGTCTATTTTGCTCATCAGAAAGCGTAGGTGTTTCCTTCTTTTGTTTGGTGATCAACTCCGAGTCTGTCCTTGAAAATGTTTCAAAAGCACTATCTTTTGTTACTAGTTCGATGTCAAAATAATCAGCTTTTGGTTCAGCAATTTTTGTCTGTCTCTTCGTACTTGACTAGGTGGCTTGAGTTAAAAAGCGGGGGCTGGGTGACGAACCACTGACACACACAGACAGACAGACAGACACACACACACACACACACACACACACATGCCACAAATGGCGTCAAACCGAGGGGCTAGGGAAGAGCGCTCTTGATTTCCAGCAATCTTAAAAGAAACAACACGCGAGTTTTCTAAATTATTGTTGATTATACTTTCCAGCCATGTTATTGTCCTGACATGTTGTAGTCGTATCTCACAAATGAAATTGGAACACCAACAACAAAACGAGAGCTCCTTACACCCAGTCTATCCTACCTGGTAGTCCTACCGGAAGTGCAGCATCAACTCATTTAAATTGCCATCTTTAGAAAGCATATTGATATTTAGTCTTTCGGAATTGGGTAGAATAAAATAAATGTCTAATGATAAAAGAACGAAGTAGAATTGACACGACCGTTCAAAAAACAAATACACAAACGAACTTTTTAGGCAAAAAATGCATCCAACTTTAAAGACCCATAACATTACAACCATTCATTCCATTTTAAAATACTTTCGTACATTGGTAGAACACACAGTTTGTATTACATGTGACAAGTTCAAGGAAAATGACATAAGATTACGCATGTAAATAGTATTTATCTAAAGAGGGATGTTTTAATGCAATTTCGACATCGCCGCCTAGAAATGTTTACGCACATCGTAATCCTATTCAATCAGACACACGTTTAGCGTTGACCGCAAAGCGTAGTATGTAGTATATAGATAAGAATAAGTACCCGCTTTACAACTGTTCGTCTGGGGTATTTCACTGAGGTGGCCAAAAGTGGTAATAGATGTTATAGATAATCGTCGTTTAGTTTGGTCTATTCACTTATTACGTATTATAGTGTACTGTGGACGATATCACTCATTATCAGTGCATATGTAAATGAAAAAATGTAAATGAAAACTTATCCTGATATATTTCGTGTTGTTCGTGCGGACATATACATATGTATACATTTGTCATTTTAATTCTTATTCTTGAGAGTAAACAGCAGTTTTCTTGATTGAATAAAAAGGCAGTTCTAGACAATTCCTTGAACTGATGTTTATTCATGGCATTGCAAGTTTGAGGTAAACTGTGTAGGAAATGATTGGCTCACCTGTATGAGTCAGGCATATCACAGCTTCACGTTTCTTGTCTGAAATCAAGATATCTGAAGACGGTGTGACGCTGACGTAGGCGGGATAAATAAACAGTGGAATTCCTTGCTCATTCGTGGAAAAGGATTTGAGAACCTGAAAAGAAGAAGTATTCTAGTAGATCATTTTCCATATATTCCCAAACAAACGTCTTTTCGAGAGGAAGCTAAGCTGAAGGCCTAACGATGCGGTACAATCGCAGAATCTCTCTTCAAGTCCCAATAAGCAAATTGTGATGTAAAGTTAATAATGACGTGGCTTTACCTTTCACACTTTACTCTACTGTCCCAACTCCCTGTATTCCTTCTTTCTGTCTCTGTCTCTGTCTCGACCTGTTCCCCCGCCCCCCCCCTCTCTCTCTCTCTCTCTCTCTCTCTCTCTCTCTCTGTCTCTCTCTCT
>JBCJKE010077133.1:0-11476 GCA_039654525.1 Melibe bucephala | reverse complement strand
CATGGATAGCTAAGCTTTCTCATGAAACAAGTCCAATTACATCTCTATGAATAGTTTGATTGCAATTGTGTAGGCTACACAAAATATTGGTTAACTAAAGCCTTTCTGTTTTCCGCCATATAATATATATCTCTCTGCCAATTATAAAATGCTTTCTTCCCCCTTCTATCTATATTTTCTCTCCTCTCCTCCCCTCTCTCTCTCTTATCTTCTATTCTCTTTCACTCTCATTTTCACTGCAATGCAGTTCACGTTCTCTTTCTCTGTCTTTCACTCTTACCCCTCACCCGACACAGGCACAAACGAGTGCACACAAAGTGTGTGCAGCATTTTATCATTTAAAAATGCATTTTATCATAAAGAATATCTTATAAAATTATAAAGCAGACACATAAGGCGGAAAACAGAAAAGATGTGAAAAAGCAAGTTTCTGCGTCCTCAATTAGGTTGCTCAAAAGTTAAGGGTAGTATAATAAGCATTTTGTTTTTATTTCATATAGACGTATACTTGTTGCTGAGGCTTCGGTGGCAAGATCATAGCCAAATTTTGTACCGTTTAGCTACCATGGACCATATTTTAATATTGCAATAAATCTGAAAGAATTTCTTGTATAATATAAGAAAACTCGATGTTATGCCTTGCAAAAATTATTTACAGGGATACCCTCCATGAATTAATGCAAGCAAACCCTCCAGATGAAGATTTAATCCAGAAATATAATAATTTGATCTTTTGATTCATCGTGGTAGGCCCACAATTTTCAAAACAATTAATTAAGAGTACCAGGGACACATTTATTTAGCATTTTATTGAAGATTTATTGTAATATTAAAAATATGATCCGTACTGACTATTTAAATGTAAAGATCTATGTGGATTTAAGATCAGATCTGATCTACCTTATGGAACATTCTATTTTGATCTCTAGATATTATGGTGGTTCAAATTAATTTACAAATATTATATTACCATGTCATATTTATTTTTATGTTTACATGATCTAAATGTAACAATTATTTTTAAAAGCTACACTTTGTATTTATCTTCACCATAAATGAAGTATTTGAATTGCATTTTTTGTTTATCCTCTCTTATATATAATAAAAAACGGTTTTGCTTTTTCAGGCACATTATCGTTGTCTTTACATAATGTGGGCACATTGGCGTTGGATCTTCCCATGTTGTACACATTTATGGTTGAAGGAAGACTGAATTCGTAATTCCGGTGTTAAGGTCCTTTCTTAGCCATTTCTGCTCTCTGGATGAATTTAGAATCCAAAAACAAATGGTGAGAAAAGTCTGTCAGCATGTCCTGTTTTTTTTACTCTGTTTTTTTTACTTTGACTTTTACTATAGTTGCATAAATTTTGTCTGATACATAAGAACAAATTTATCTGCATGTCCTGGTTAAATTTATAAATACAGGAATCTATTTGTGCCAATTTTATTCACTTTTTTGTTTAAGTTTCATTTTTTTTTTTTATTTCTGTGGCAAGTATATAAAACTGTACTTGTTAAAGGAATCCATTACAAACATTGATATGTTGATGGGTATTTTAGGTTTCAAATGATGCTGAAAACGTTTTGCTGACTTTGATTTGATTTAGTTAAAACATTGGCTGTGCTTTTTATATAATATTGACAATTTAAGGGAATCTCATTTTGTAAACATTCTTCTTCTACAGCAAATTCCAGTCATGTGGCCCAAGATATCTGTGGAAACAGCCTATGGCAGCTTGACATTTTTCTCCTCCTTGCTACACAATCTCTTTCTCCTATATCATGTCGACATGTTTGTCTCAATATACAAGATAGATAAAATGTCCTTTTGGGTTGGAGAAGCCCTGTTTCTGGTGTGGAATTCCCTGAATGACCCTTTGTTTGGGTGGCTCAGTGACAAGGAATTTTTGGTCAAAAAGAAGTCTAATTCAGATTCATCCATGCAGGACGTGGTTTTTATGAGGCTCTCGCGTCTCCAGTTCTATGGACCTCTGTATGCTATTGCTTTCTGTCTATTCTGGGTCAAGTGGTTGTGGATTGGACTGCAGTTTGCTGTCTGTCTATGTATATATGATGGAATGTTGACAGTCATTGACCTTCATCATTCTGCTCTTTTAGCTGACATGGCTGTATCGGCTAAAGACAGGACAGCTTTTAGTTCTAAATGCTCAGTATTCAGTGTCTTTGGATCAGCTTCTGTATTTTTATCTTACATGGTGTGGAATAAGTCGTCCGTGTTTGACTTTAGGCTCTTTTGCTTTGTCCTGGCTGTTTTGTCATTCGGGGGATTCTTTTTCATGGTAAGGGTTCTGAGAAATTCTTACACTAAGCTGACAAAGTCTCCATCACTCCAGCGTTCAAGTGTGTAAGTATTATTCATTTTGAGTTGTTTTGGAATTATCTAAGTCAGGATTTGATTGAGTGCACTAATTTGTGTCCAATTTATTTTCAATCATAGTTGTATTTCAACGATCAATCAATTTGAGGCACATGTAGAATGTGTTACTTCTTTTTAAAAGTGTTTTCTTAGCCCATTCAAAGTAAAATATTAGCAGGATATTTTTATAAATGGTATGTAAGCAATAAACTCAGTCATTTTGGTATCTGAAAAAAAAAAAAAAAGAACCTTTGAGCATCACTGTCACTGACTATGAACATCATAGGTGAAAAGAAATAATTATAAAGCAAGAAAACTTCTTTGTGTAACATACTATCTTATATTGTATATATCTAGAATAACATTGACTGGTAGGAAGAACCTGCACCGTCTCTTGATATTGGCCATAGCTTGAATAATATGCAGGAAAGGCCTATGAGTGAACTGACCAAATGGTATTATCATTTTATTTAATTAAGTATTAATGACATTTTTTTTTTTTTTTTTAAATCAAATTCATTTTAACTTAAGACTGTAAATATTAATTGTTCTTTCTTTATTTTCTATCTTCATTTTTCAGTTTCTTCAGTTTACTCTATAGAACTCATTGCTCACCATTTTTCCCCTTTTGCCCACAACTAACAAGTCTATTATATTATCCTCAGAGATGTGTGCAATGGGAATGAGAGTGAAGAGGTTTCTTCCAGTGATGCTTCAGTCTTGAAGTTTGGAAGACAAGTGTTGTCACACAGAAATTTCAAATGGTTTGCTGTGTTGAACCTTGTTCAGGTATTTAAAAAGAAGATCATTTATTTTTACTCAGTTTGATACCTTAATCATAATGTTCAAAGGACTGTGATATCAATACTTACATATATATTCATGATTGTGGTTGATGTTTCTCAAGTATTCCTTGTATTTTTTTTTTATGTTTTATTTTTATGTTAGCTGGATATTTCAAATAAATGTCATCTCTATTTAGAGAGCAGGAAAATGTATTCTTGTTTCTTACTTCTCTTGCTCTTTTTGTCTTAACAGACCAATATCATTATAGGACTTTCTGTAATCAACTTCTCTTTGTTAACATTTGTAATATGTGCTATTTACACCTCCTTATCTTTTCGAATCAAACTTATTTTCTGAATAGATTAATTTCATTTCCCAACAATGATTAAAACATATATGAAACATGACTGGCCTGAACCCAAAGGACAACTGGAAGAAGGCTTTGCCACACTTCTTCTTGCCTATGAGCCAGGAATTGTATCCAGTCATTAACAAGAAAAGGTCAGGTTGTCATTGACCTCTAAAGTATGGTCTACAACTGAATCAACCTGAACACCTTGCAGTGTGTTGTTTGTGTGATTTATGCATGAAGTTGTGATGCTCAGTGTTGTTGGGCTTTCAAATAAGTAACAGAAACTTTTGACAACTTTTCTTGCCCATAGCCCCATCCATTAAAAACACACTTTGTACATGGATGCAGCACATCTAAAACAGACCTGAAAATATATTTTCAAGATGCTTGTCGGATGAATTGTCAGCAAAATGTTGCAGATTGCAATAAGAATTATATTTATATTTGTATAATTTTATCCCTTTTCTAAGTTTTTCCTTTTTTTTTTGTTTTTTTGTTTTTACAGGTTTTCCATTGTCATTTCAACTCAAATTTCTTCCCTCTTTTCCTGGAGGCTCTCTTGGGAGGAGCAGTCAGCCCCACTTTTGCGTCTTGTCTGCTAGGTGAGATATTGGTACATTAGTGTAGGGCGCTACATTGTTGTAGTAATGGAATAAAATGAGGACGTAGTTCCATTTCAATTTTTTTTTTTTTTTTTTTTAGACCAATGAGCGAGATGGTAGTAAGTTAGGCATGAGCTGCTGTGGACAAATTTGCAAATTTCGAGCTTGTTGAGCTTTTCTGGCCAAGGGAGAATGCGGGATGAGAATTTCATGAATTCTGGGCCAAGTTTTCAAAACAAATATTTTGTTGCCAAACCCTTCTTCAATATCTTATTTTTACGTAAAACATACTCCCAAATGATACAAAGTAACCAAAAATACTAAAAATGTACTTGAAAAGACTGTTACCAATCAAAAGTAAAGCCATGGAAACTTTTTGTACATGTTTTATTTGGAAACTTGATTTAAGCTTACCCTGCAAATGTAGAATCACAAAATCTCCAAAAATCTTTATTTAATTAGCCTGAAACTTGACATGAACATCCACAATTGTACATCGGGGTTAATTAACTAGGTTTGTTGGTTTTTTTTTGTTTTTTTTGTGTTTTTTTCGTTTTTGGGTGTTTTTTTGTTTTGTTTTGTTTTTGTTTTGTTTTTGTTTTTAATTGATCTGAGGTTTATATTCTATTCATTGAGTGTCAAAATTAAACCTTTTCTGGTCTTCAGATTTGGGGTTGTATATATAATTATATATAGATCTGAAGAGTATTGATCTTGGTTGAGAGTTTAGAAAATAGATTTTTTTTTTCTGTAGCATCCTCCCTTAATAATCGAAGAAATGGTTTGTTGCAGTTACCATGCATTCTTTTCCATTTCAGGTTTATCCTTTGTCATCCCCCATATTAACAACATCTACTTTTTGAGTTTATGTCGCAAGTACAGCACTTATACTGTTGTCAATTGCTTACTGTGGGTCAAGCTGCTCCTTGGTGTATTCATGTATTTTACTGGTGTACAGTATTTGTGGATTCTTTGTTTCTTTATTGCCAGGTAATTAATAATTAGATATGCTCTTTTATTTACCACATATATATTATATTACGTGTAATTGGTTAATTTTGTTTTGCTATTCACGATATATGTAATTTAAGTAAAGTAAGTGATTAATCTTCTTTCAATTTTCACCTTGTTATTTTATATATCTAAATAATGTAACTGATGAAACATTTGTTATCATTCGACATATATGTAATATACCTAATGTAATTGATAAAGCATATTTATTATTCACCATCTGTATAATATTTTATAACTATTGTAACATATGAAACATGTTTTATTATTTATTATTCACCATCTACAAAACTAGTGTACTTCATTAACCATGTTTCATTATTCACCATATATAACTAATGAGTTTGACTTGAAAATTTGTAAAAAAATAATTATTGAGAACAAATTTGTCTGTCAGTAGTGTCATGTTGCACTTCTCTATATGCATCATTATGGTTGGAATGGCAATGATGTAATTTTTCTACATGTTTCTTCCAGCAACCGTGTTTTTACCGAAGGTACATGCAAATTACTAAGTCTCGTCATCTCAGACCTTGTTGATGAAGACATGGTCATACACAGGCGTTCTCAAGCGGTGTCTGCTCTCATTTTTGGAACTGCCGCTCTTTTGTCTAAACCTGGTCAAACATTTGCTCCAGTATTTGGAACCTGGCTTCTGACTTACCTTACAGGTATGCATTTAAACATGTTTTTGTGAAAAAGAAACACACCTCAAATCCCCATGTAAAAAATGTACACAGTATTGATGGAAATGATGCGGATGGAGTAGGCAGGCTTCAATTGATAGACAAGCTATTTGTAAATTGTGTTCAAAATTTTGAGACCAAAAACTTTATCTCACCATATTTTTAGGATTCTTTTTAAGCATTTCTTGTGTAAGTGTGTCATCTTACATATTTTTAGGATTATTTTTAAGCATTTGTTGTTAAAGGTATTATTTTACCATATTTTTAGGATTCTTTTTTAGCATTTGTTGTTATATGTGTCAACATCTTGACTGTCTTTACATGTTTCACATGTGCCAAGAAGAACTGGTATTATTAATGTTTTACATAGTTTCATTTTGGTTTTGTTTGACTTCCATTTATTAAGATATTTAATGAATTGCTATACAGAAATATGATATGTGGCTCTCAAAGAAATACTCTTAACTTTAGACATAAATTTTGAATGGTAAAATTAGACTGTATGAAGCACTGTTATACCATTGTTGCAGTAAGGAGTAATGACCTTGATTGATATCTTTCAGAGTAGCGATTTTAGATTTATTTATTATTTTATGTTATCATTGTATTGAATCAACCATATTCATTAGTAGGTGTCTAAATACCCAATCGCCCAATGGTCCTAGTCATGTTACCATGACAACATTGTAATAACCGAGGGGTCCTAGCCATGTTACCATGTGAGCATCATAATCAAATACCAGGAATGATTACTATCTGCCAGATTTCTTTAAATTGCTAAAGTAACCTTCTTCTTTAACAGTATAGTTTGTATTAAATAGTAGAAATCTGTAGGTAAGAGTCTTAAAGGAAAAAAAATAGTTATTAACACATGTTAAAAAACTTGTCTTTGTGGCTAAAGCTTGAGAGACCCAATGATTGTTGTGTTTCAGGTCATGATGTCTTTGAGAGTGGGGAAAACAAAGGATCCATGAAGCTGGACATGTCTGCGTTTGATACAGAGCAGCAACAAGCATACAGACTGGGCGTATTCACTTTGCTAACCTTAGTGCCTGTCTTATGTGCCATTATTCAGCTAGGAGCATGGTATAAATTTACTTTGAGAGGCCAAAGATTAGCCCAGGTAAAAGCAGCCAGGCAGTCCTTCTTGCACTTTACCTATGTCTAAACTATTGTGTTGTGCTTTATTGTTATTAACTTATATAATTGTGCTTTATCATTACTGTTATTGTTTTTGACTTAAATCAAGGAAAAGAAAATAATCTTTCCATGACTTCCTTTTACGGGGAATGCTAGATTGTTGGTATTTATTCTATCTCTATTAATCTAAATAATTATTGCCATTTCTAATGTATTTTGAATACCAGATTCTTTTTATGAGACCACAATTTATCTAGTCTTTCTCATACTGATTTTGATAAGCACTGTTCACATGGTTATGATGTGATAACATTTTTATCATGATTCTTACAAGCTCATTATTTTTAGGCCACAGAGTGTGTTACATGATGTTTCTCGCAAAGTGTCTTAAGTGTCATGGCAGTTTTACGTGAAAAGGCCATTGGCTGAATCATAATTGTTACGTTTGAAAATGGATTTCAACTCATCAAGAATTTTAGTTACATGATAACAAACATTTTTGTTTTAATTTGAATTAACAGTAGAGTCTTTCAAAATATTAATTTTTATTGAAATAAGAGTTGATGAATCGGCTAGCAGTTTGCCAGTCATTTTGACAGTCACTCTTATTTGTCTTTATAATTGTTGAACACCTTTGTCCTCCAGATCACTGCTTTTGATTAGATGGGTTTTCTTTCTTTTCCATTAAATCAAATTCTAAAATTTATGTTGCTAGGTGATAAATGTTGCAATCACACTGCTAATGAAAATGTGATGGTGGAAGAATGTTGCATAAGAGTTGTAATACATTACTACTTCCTACTTTTAATAAAACACAGTCCATTTATCTTTAAAAATGCCATCCTTAAACCAATATTGTCAATTCCACCATCACACTTTTTTATGTGTTTTTTGTTTTTGTTTTTTGTTTTGTTTTTTGCTTTCTATAATGTTTAAAATATACTTCATGCATTAAAATCTCTGGAATTGCTAATCTGTTTGAGGAGAATATTGTCAACTTTTTACAATACTTGTTCAAATATTACTGCTGCTGGTGTATGATATTAAAAAAAAAAAACGTTTTATACTTCTTTATAGCTTATAAACATTTTTTAATGTTTCTAAATGCTTAAAAGGAAATAAAAATGTTTTGTAATCTCTTCAAAATCTCACCTGGTGATTTGTATGAACATAAGAAACTCTTTTGGAGTAAAGTTACAACTCTGATAAGAATTATGACATGCCTCATAATGAGTCATACGCTCTTGGGTTTATTTTGCATGTCATCACAGATGGCTGAGTCTGCCTTATATCCCATACGATGACCAAAGCTGTTATATGACGATGTACAAAAGTGGTGTTATCATAAGGGTGTCAGAGTCTCCTGAATAAGCTTCTCATTTCCATTTAAATTGTACTGTTATAGTGCTTGCATTACTCGTCATCGTCTCATCTTTACACACATTCATAGAACTGTCTTCTACAAATTCAAACGATAATAATGATGTGTTATGAGGCATAGTGGTAAATGATGCTTTGAAAATTGAGAAAACGCTCAAGTCTTTCAACTTAAAATGTTGTCAGTGTGTTAGGTCTATGCCTGTAAAAAATTCTACTTTATATGATGATTGGAATTGAGACACTTTACCTGTTCATTTGTACCTACTTACTTCAAAGGAAAGCTTATTGCCATCAACATAATGATGATGATAATAATAATAATAATAATAATAATAATAATAATAATAATAATAATAATAATAACAATAATAGTAGTAGTAATAATAGTAATAGTAGTAATAATAATGCTGATGATATAGATAGTTCTAATAAAATCTCTTCATTTGCTTCATTTAGAAATATTGTATTGGGTACGAATAGCTAATTTCATTTAATAGTGCTTGAAGAACAACCTTCCAAGTTTATGTTACTGACTTCATACTTTTATATTTGCCTGTATGCACTTTAAGATCCCGCTACAGCATCTCATTAGATTTACAGAGAGTCAAGCTCGAAAGTTATGGTGAAATATCTTTTGGATATCAAGTTCCTCAAATTTGAAATAATCACTCTTTAAGTTTGAGAAAAGACGCTTCCTTCCAATCTTTTAAATGTCACATGAAAAACGACATGTTCAAGTCTTTCTTTTATTAATTATTTGAAATTGAACATGTTTAAAATTATCATATTATTGTGTGATGTTTACAATAGATTCCTATTTTCCACTCTATTTTTTTTTCACCTTTCTGTACATTCAATTGTGATATCAATTATTCCCTTGGACCTTTATGTTTTTCTCACAGCATGATCACATGTGTTGTAAATTATAAGTTATCAGTTTTCCTCTAAAGTATCTTGAGCTATTAAGGGAATGCGTTTAATAAATGTTATCATTAGCATTATCATTGCTATTATTATTATTATGGTAATAACACATGACTGAAAATGAGTTAATGTACCTTAATAAACGATCACATTTTTTATTGTGGCAATGCCTTCCAAAATATGATTCTCAATAAATTTCTTTTTAATGAAAGTCGACAGAGTTTAGAATAAAAATGCTTCAATGATTTGGAAACTTAGTGTGTTCCTTTTTACGGCTTGTCAATTTTCATAACAATTGCTCACCATATTGATCACTTATGAATTGGTAGAACATTTTCCATGACTGGTATCATATGCGGAGCAAGCATGTTATATGGGTTTCTTTGCTATTTATTTTTTCAACACTATCTTTAACTTTACAGCAATAATTTACCTCATGCAGGGTTAGATTGATCACTTTTTTATCAGTTATACTAATACATATAATGTTATAATGTTATACTGGTGTCACAATGAATGCTTGTGCCATGGCATCAAGTAGTATTAGCTACGCATTTATTTTGACGTTTTACTTCTTTTTCAATGACTGTTGTTACTTTTGATTTGTAGTAAGAATGATAAAGAAAATAACAAAAGGAGCCAAGGATGTATGCTTAGCCTTAAACTAAAACATACACAGGCTTTAAGGTGCACAAATGTTGAAATAGCTAGACATTTACAAGATCAAAATGGTTCTGTGTTGCAAAGTTATGTTTATAATTTAAGCTTTAGTTATACATAAAAAAAATTATCCAAAAATAATGTCCTGAAGTTTGAAGTATTATTGTTTTTAAAGGTACAGAAGGAATTCTGATCATTTCTTGCAAAAATATAGGCCAACATAACATATTGTGATTGTGTAAAATGCACACAAGTTCTTTAATTATATATGTCAAAAATTCAAATAGGAAGCTTAATGAAGTTAAATTTGATTATGAAGCTAGGAATACGTTAGTTTTTCAAGTGCTAAGTATAGTCACCATTCTATTCAATCACTTGTCTTCATATTTTTTTCCAACTTTGAAACTGACTTCTTTCTCTTTAAGGGAAATCCCATCCCAACACTCTCAAATTCAATATTTGAGTGTTTCCTTTGTGAATATTTTCAATAGGAAATTCCTTCACTATTTGGTGGCCTCTCTATCCTTTCTCTTTGTAGATAATTTCAGTTATTGCATCTCTATCTGTAGAACAACTCAATAGAAAACCAGATCTAGATCTAGACAGAACTAGATCTAGATTTAATCTAGGTCTAGATGATAAGTTTTTAATTAGATTACAATATTGATGTTTCTGAGCTATAGACTTAACAGTTAACAAACCTTAATGCACCAAATGTTTGTCTATGATTGTCTCAAATCACACAGTATCAAAGGACGGTATCAAATTTAGATCTAGATGCATTACTTGTTATCTCCTGTATCGAAATGAAAATAATGTTTGACTAGAAGTTAATCCAATATCTAGATCTATGTCTTGATTTTGACTACAACTTAAACTGTAATGGGTCTACTAACTTTTCTCATCAGATTTCATTCTGATGGCAACCTCATTTTTGACATTGGTTCATAAAATATTGATATTTAATTAATGTTGCCATAGATCAAACTAAAGTTTACACGTTATGTAAAATTGGTTACTCTAACTGTGTGTAAAACACCATTTACATGCAATTCACAGATTTTTAGAAACTGAACTGCAAAGTTTGGGACACTTTTTTTTTTTGCGGATCACCCCATATATACAATTATTAATTCTTTTGACAGTTACTTACAGTTATAGCTATGGGGCCAAATACCTTCAGGTAAAACAACTGATGTCCTCTATTTAATTGTATGCCTTTCTTAAAGTCTTTTTAAGTGTACTCTTTTCAAGTCAGTTGCATTCTGCATGTGCTTTACTGAGAATTTTTTTTTTTTATTATCTAGTAACTTATGTTTTCATATTGAGTTTTAGTGCTGATTCATGTAAAATTTGTACATTTCAAATTGATTCATGTTATTATTGGAAAATACCAATGCAATTGCAGACTGTCATATAATTTTAGAATAAATATGCTTCTGTAACATGCTTTCAACTTTTAATGGACTGGGTGACAAATTACTCCCTGTATTTTCTCCCATAAATCTCTTAATCCCCATCTCCCCCCTCCTCCCCAACTCCAGCTCCCCTGAC